>MQTX01000042.1:245831-266063 GCA_009735665.1 Angiostrongylus cantonensis | reverse complement strand
TCTTATTTTATACGACTCGGCTTCACGTCTACTGTGCCGGTCCCACCACTTCCCGCATTTGATTCATTTCCTTGCATGCATTCTCAACGAAAGCCTTTCAACTTTATGTGTGGCTCCCAATGCTGCTTAAAGATTTTCATCTCAAATGTCGTAAAATTCTGGTTGAGTTAACTCTCACTGAAGACCTGAGATCGCCGGGCTGGAGCGTTCCCAATTGGATTGCATAGAGTGGTTTTTCACCCACAAGTCCATTATCAATTTCTCGACCAGGGAGGTGTAAAAGTTTAGTGAGCTTGGGGCTGGATCAAACCAACACCTTGATCATAATGACCGGCATCTCTACCAGTGCTATCCTCCCCTTGTATAGTTTGTTTCAATTTAAGAGCTCCAGGATCGGCTGGAAGTAGTTTATTTTGAAATGAAATGTAAAACAATCCACAGTCACGTAACAGTCCATGACTGAGACAATACAACTTAAATATGCGTACCATTTCTTAACAGAGAAAGTGCTTACTTTAACTACAACAGAACGACTACGGTTTTTCAACAAGATCATTAATAGCGAGGTGAAATTCATTAAACTCAACATTTCAAGTGAATTCAGAGTCAGATTCTGTCATCATGAATTTTTCCTAATAGAACAAAAACAGCTGCAGATCTCATCACGATGGTGTCTCAATAACAGCGCAAATATGCATGCGGTGTGAGCACCATAACCGAAAAGACAATCGTGTAATCTTACACTACAGCACTGAGTTGATACTTGGACGGCCAGTCTTCACTGGTTGTGAGAACCCAGCATAATTTCCAATTTTTTTTTTTGGAATTTTGGTGGTTCGACTATTGTAGTTCGCTGGAGCCCCGAGGTCAGCATAGCCAAAGTCCCCCACGTCGTCACCAACAAAGGCAGTCGCAGCCCTTCTGGATTAGACGGAGATTTGCCACAATGCGACTAGTTTAGTACCAGGACGGTGTTGGATTCTCGTATTGGCTTAATCTAAATTGACATTCCTGTTGGAAATGCCGGATTGTTTCTCAGCCTAGGAGACAATGCTAAAGGGTTAAATTCCCCTGCTGTACATCGCACCCCAACACCCAGGAACACGTTCCAGGCAAGATGAGGCGGTAAACCGTTGGGAGGTCCACTGGATTGGGAAATATAGAAAACCAAGGAAAAAAAAGAAAACATGAAGGTAGCAGCTATAAAAGGGTAAAATGGATAAAGCTCTCGGCGTTGATCAATCTCTGATGGATGCGCCATGCATTCGACTTCATCAAATATCGCTGGAGCTGATTGAATGCATATCTGGCCTTTACAATGACTCGCGGTGGCCTACCGATGTATCGAACCAGTGTTTCTATCCTCCCAGACAAGTTTGGTACCAATTTGCCGACCCCAGAGGTATGGAAGGCTCCACGTATGTGTCACAGGGCGCCTCCAACCACTGCCCAAGCAGCTATGCCATGGCAAATTAGAAACTCTAAAAGCTGAACTATAATAGCAGAAAGTGGAACCAATTCTCCTGAACTCACGAGGATAAAATGTGTATAAGTGTGCCGAAAAATATGTGGTCACTAACTCTCGAAAAAACCGTAAAATTAGAGACCTATAGCACAAATGTAACAAAGAGTTGTGAAATCGTACGAAGGAGAGTCTATGTCTAAGCTCATAATTTTTTGGAAAAAATAATGTTGGCTAAAAGTGTAGAACACTCCACAACTCACTTGACTAGTTCAACAGCCTCTTCAGTGTTAAGTAGGCATAACACTGCATTACCTATTTGACATTTCAACGGAATGTCATAACTTGTTGCGCGGGCCTCAGCATAATTTCCATCTTTTCGGAGTTTTGGTAGTTTAGCCATTGCGGTTGCCTGGAGTCGTGAGGTCAACCTAGCCAAAGTCTGCCCCAGGTCGTCACTACCAAAGGCAAACGCCTCCTTTATTAATCAGAGAGATTTGCCACCACGCGACTAGTTTGATACCAGGATAGTGGTGGGTCTTTGTATTAGTTTACACTTAGCTGGGCTTCTTGATGGAAACGCCGGACTCCTTCTCAGCTTAGCAGACTCTGCTAGGGTACAAATCCCCCAGCTGTAAACTGCAGGCCTACACTCAGAAACATCTTCCAGTCACGATGAGGCGGTAAACTATCGGGTGGACAACACTCTATTAGCAGTTTGTATCCAAAAACCTCAACCTTTTCGCAGACCCGCTGTTCTCCGTAGACTGAATGACTCCTTTTATAGTTACAAATCAGGATACGAGGTAAAAATGTACTGGAAAACAAAAAGGTAATCAGTCATCGCAGCGAAAGATGTACTAAGAACTATCGGCTTTGCGTAGTGCTTGTAATCGGTAGATTTTTCAATAGTGTCGTTTCCAACAAACTTAACAGCACACTGGAAGAGTATACTCAACCCTAATAATGTTCGTTACTCATAGAGTTCAATACAACTAGTCTAATCCAAACGAAATGTCGCGAAAAAATACATGAACAAGATATCGCTTTCTAACATCTACCAACTTGCTAAACTAAGAATTCGCGACCAATATGCCAAAAACCTTCACTAGTGCACCAACGCAGGGCCTCTGTCGGTTTATGAAGGAGGGATCTTAAATGGTGTCCCAGTTAATCAAAGCCTTTATAGTGCAAATGTCGGTTTATGAAGGAGGGATCTTAAATGGTGTCCCAGTTAATCAAAGCCTTTATAGTGCAAAATCAGCACCGATTAAGGAAAATGTAGCGAAAAAAACTCCGTTGCGTTCATCTATGTCGTTTAGGAGCCAAATATTAAGAAAAGAAAAAAGGCAAGGAAAAACTCCAACTGACGAAAAAGCGAATCATACCTTGTGCAAACTTCGATTCTTTACCCTTCTTGTATTGGGTAACCTTATGATTCGTATGTTTACGGCATTTGCCGTCACAAAACGTCCTCCTTGCCTTCGGGACGTTAACCATTCTACCTTAACATCGAAGGGTTTTAAATTGATTTATACGTGTTTAGACGAGGTTAAAAGAATCAAAAGTAGAACAAGACAAAGATTAGCAATTAACAAAAGCTTAATATATGATCACAGAAAAAACCATTCACGCAAAAACAGAGAGATCGACTTTCAGATGGAATCACCAATGACTTGACTATAGAGATGGAAACTACCAGCTTACATTCTTCAAGAATCCACAAATAATTACACCAACAGCCTCCCTATCTCCTACATCATGCTTCAAAGCAGAAAGTTCTCCCGGTCCCACAAAACTGAAACAGCACAAATAGGAAAGCACAAAGCAGTTAAAAATAGTGACGCGACGAACCATTACGATAGACCCAAGACACAGCTGTGTATCGTTGCAGGACCACTGCATCGACAAAGCGCGGCCTAGTGCGCGCCCCATTGCCGATGTCGCTGGCAGCGTTCGCATCCCTAGTTGTCATTTTTCGACTATAACGAAGTATGGAGATTGTAGCGATAACATACAAAGTGTTGGATGAGAACGGAGCTATGGCTTACCCATGCTGCCTACATCCATGTCTTCAGCCGTAGTTCTGAAAACTTCCAGCATCTGAAGACCGACCTTCATTCAACCTCGGTATGAGCAGTCAATGTTTTGTCATATTCATGAGCTTAAACGAGGATGATACCAAATTGTTATTGCAGCTGTTGTTTCGGCGCCCTCGTGTTCTCCATCCTTGCAAAGATTCGAGTCGAGTCGAGTGTCCGCAGGTGTTCATGCCATTTGTGTGTTCCATGTGGTACGAATAGGACAAAATATGAGACCTAAACAAAATATCAATACACCAAGGTAAACAAATATAATGCAGACAATGAGGACAAAGGATAAGGCCGTCGTCGATTACCAATCAGTGAAGGACGCGCCATGCGTTCGACCTCACTATACACCGCTAGACATGACTGAATGTGACTGAATGCATATCTGGCGTTTACATTGACTGGGATGGTTGCAAGATTTGGCGAGCTTTGGACGCGGGGATCGATCCCACATGGGTTGCAGGGCGCCTACGACCACTGGGCTACACGCACCCCAGTGTAATAAGAATGGACAAAAGACATATCACGTGAATAAGACAAAATACTTACTGTTAGGTATCAATGGAGCCTTAGCATTCCACAAAGGGCTTTGCTTCCGTTTTCCGTTCTTATTTTGATAAGCTTCACACTTAAAGATTTTTAATCATTCATAGCAACAACGGTTCCCAGAAAGATGGTGCATTCATAGCAACAACGGTTCCCAGAAAGATGGTGAAAATTGAAAAGAATACTAGCAAGGATGATTGAGTGCATGTCTAGCGTATATTTATCAAACCAGTGTTCTTCTCATGGCAGACAACTCTAGTACAAATCTGGCAACTCTAGATGAATAGAGGGCGTGGTTTATGACTATGCGGCATTGAACTAACGGCTGCGTATTCGTTAGCACCTCTAACCACTGTGCTACACTCGCCCATTGGACGTGATAAATGCAATGAAGAGATATCGTAAATATCCGGAAATCAATGGATCTTAGACTAACTGGTCTGTAAAGCATGTCAATATGTACCCGGTAATACGTTCATGATGGGGTCGTGTGGCGCAATAGCCGGAGGTGACCTGCGACACATACGTGGAATTGACCTCCGCGTCTATGGTGCATCTCTCTGGGGTCAGCAAATTGGTACCACACTTGTCTAGGAGGATAGCAGCACTGGCTAGATACGTCGGTAGGCCACCGCGAGTCATTGTAGAGGCCAGACATGCATTCAATTCCATCCATCCAACAATGCTTAATGGAGTCGAATACATGGCGCCTCCGTCAGAGCATGGTTCGCGCAGCTCACATTTTTCCTCTCGAAGAATGGGATGAATCGTTGCTATGTGGGCGCATCGATGGCAGCACAACACAGTTGGAAAGAATCAGCATTTAATTAAGTATACACAGTTATATAATCGACACTTTAAATATTGGCATGAAAGCGTTGTCTTTCTTCTGCTCCTCAAACTTCATTTCTTTCGCTTTCCAGTATTTTCCTGTAGATACGAAGATTTTCTTGTTTGTGAAACTGTCCTCCTTTTGGACAAACCAGAGCGGCTTGTGTGTTTCCTGGTTGATAGCGCGTTCACGTTGGGCCTAAAACGATAGTCTTTAAAAATGGTTCTGTTTCTTAAGAATAGGAATGAAGTGATTAACACAGTATTAATCTTGAAGCAGAAAATGCTTCAACACGATCGAGACGGTATGCATTGATTTAGATGCGTACATGCGCACTTTCGGCATTGGTATATAATACAATTGTTGCGTTTGTGTAAAGTTAGTGGAGCATTTTTCAAGCTGATTGCGGTTTATTCCATTCCTATGATTGCTGTGCATCGGTTATTACTTACCCATAACGCATCATGTGCATTTCTGACTCTCCACTTTATACTAGCGCTGAGAAATTCTGGATGATTCAGGAATCCAAGCGACCAGAATAACCGAGATGATTGAATGAAAGAATCTTTTCAACACCGAGTGGTACAAAAATTTCAGTGTGAATTATGTAATACTTGGCCAGTTGAATCCAACCCAGTTCTTGAATTTAAGATGTAGGGCAAAACCTTCTTGAAGTCCACATCTTAGCCAGGAGTGCAAGACTATAGCTTTTCCTTATAGAATACCCACCTGTTCCAGACATCTTTTGTATTCTACCGCCTCCTCCAACATTCCTTCTTCCAGACATCTAACATCCGGCCTGAAACGGCTGTCGGTGGGTGGTAGGAAATCACGATCCTCGTTGTGTAGTTCGTTTAATCTCATTGTGAAATCCGAGAATCCAAAGTATTCTGGAAACAGCGGCCACTCTGATATCATTATCAATTGCTCTATTTCTCCACCATCCAGCTCTCTGAAAAGCCATAGGTCTATTTCTCGAAAGGCCACGTTCCTATCGAAACGTTGCCTGCATAGACGCTCATCCCACTTTCCCGAGAATTTGCAGAATGTTTTCCCTTCAGCACTTGTGACCTCTCCTGATATTTCCTAAAAACCACTATTAGACATAAAATGGCGGTAGCTGTTTTAAAACACATTGTTGAGCTAAGGGAATTAAAAATTAATTAAAGTTGGTCTGTATCCCTTTCTACCTTATCTTAACATCCGCGAATGGTTGGAAACCCCCACCACCTCTCGAAACTACCACATCGTTGTTACAAAAGTAGATTGTCTAAAGTGCTCTTGAATACCTTATTCCTAGCGACATTTATTGTGGCTTTCACGCCATTCGAGCATTTCACGCAGATTGTCCCTTCGTGGTATAATTTTCGTTCTTCGGGTATACAAAGGAGACCCTCAATGTGGGTAGTGATCTGAAATACTCGTGTATTCAATTGGTGATCCCTGGAAACTTCTCATTACGTGCACCTTGTTCCACATGTACTCTTCACCAGTAAGCTGAAGGCGAATGGGTCTCTCCGGCACAAATTCGCATGTTTGAGCCCAAGTATTCCAAGTCACTTCAGCACCTGACAATTTACAACACAACTCTTCATTAATGTCCAACTATGGTCGAAATTCAACCCACTGAATGTTTGGTACCACGTCCACCCATTGCCAGTGGCATGGCCGGCAGAAACGGCTGGATGATGTGAAACCTGCGCGAGCAATTTTATCTCTCGAAACAGATACGAACGACACCGTGAAACACCTGTTCTCCGTGATATCTGAAGTCTTCTTGTTCGTACTCAAACGTTTCACCAAGTAATGGATTGAAAAACTTCCGATATCGTCCTGTCGAATTGGTATACGGTGATAAAGCAAATGCAGCTACCTGAAAGTGACAGTGTAGCATGTAGGAACAACAACTGAATGTTCGCAATTTCGTATCAGAACTACGAATTGCCAAAAATGTAGATTATGGGAATTTATGAGCTGAAACCCTGAGCACTTGGGTTACTGTAACGAACAGTAGTTTCGTGGCTAACTCGACCAATTGCCAATTTTATTACAAATTTTCCATTAAACAGGTAAAGGTAGAAGAGATGCATAAAACTTTACTAATTATAGATGGCCAAACTAAAAAACAAGGCAATAGCAAAACTTGGATCTTGATCCTTGCCCATAGCGTACCACGATTCCCTTTCCGGTGGCTCGTCATTACACATTGCGCCATGGAGGTCCTTGCTCACCATTTCTCCCACCTAGTCTTGTATCTCCTCCCAACGGTTTACTGCCTCATCGTGGCTGGGAGGTGTTCCTGGTTGTCGGACTGCGATGTACAGCAGGGGGATTCGTCCTCCCGCAGGGTCTCCCAAGCTGAGGAGTCCGGTGCTTCCATCAGAAAGTTCAGCTAAGAGTAAACCAATACCAAGATTCACAAGGGCTGCGATTGCCTGTGGTGGTGAAGACCTGAGGCGGACATTGGCCAGGTTAACCTCGGAATTCCAGGGAACCACAATGGCTTAGCCAGCAAATCTCCGAAAAATGGTGATTATCCTGAGGACCACACAACCGGTGAGCACAGATCGTTCAAATATCAAGTAAGTTTTCTACCTAACAATGCCACCAGCGATCACCCGTCAGAGGGGTTGATCTACTGGGCCCACATTGGCATTCAACCCAGTTAAGGTTGCAGTCGAAACCATCTTGTTTGCTTTTTTATGTACCGCTTACTATAATTTCCACGGTAGGATATTGTGCGAAATCAATGACAACGACGATGAGATTTTCGAAAACTTGGACCCCGCGCCAGATCGAACCATGTAAAGAGCGAATCACCGGGAAGGGAAATCGCGGTTCGATTTGGCCCGGGGTCCAAATTTTACGAAAATCTCAGCATCGCTGTGGTTGACCTAGCATAATATCCTGCCATGAAAATTGTAGTAGGCGGTGAATAAAAAAGTAAACATTGAAAAACAAGAGTTTGGGAACGGATTCATTGTTTGGAAAAACGAAAACTCGTCCAATATTCATTATTGGCTGCAGATCGTTACTGTTTTCATCCAGATAAATCAAAACGCAGAAATACGAGTTTCAACTAGTTGTAAAGTCCAAATACGCTCAGTTTGGCTGGAAAATTTGTTCACTTTGAGGAAGATTTGCACACCGAGTTTTTCAGCGGACTTCTAAAGACCTCGTGAGGGTTCCATGCATTTCAGTTCCGGCCCGTTCTAGTTTGCTCGTCGTCAAGCTATATTTTTTAACCGGTGCTTGCAATATTCTTTTTAAATCCATAAAATTGTAAGAGCTAAAATAAGAGGATAAAGCTTTCGGCGTTGATCAATCCCAGAGGGATGCGCTATGCATTCGACTTCATGAAGCATCGTTGGAGGTGGTTGAATGCAATCCGACCTTCACAATGACTCGCGATAGCCTACCGATGTATCGAGCCAATGCTGCTATCATCCCAGACAAATTTGCTACCAATTTGCCGACCCCGGAGGAATGGAAGGCTTGGGGAACCACGGGCGCGGGCGTCGACCCCATGTGTGTGTTGCAGGAAGGCTCCGACCAATGCGCCACACTAGCCCCTCCGTGAAATTGTAGTGGAAATAAATATTAAGCCCATGAGAATTTTTTATTTTACAAGAAGCAAGCAAAATGGCTTTATGATAAAATCTTTTCGTTCTTCACCTATTCGTCTTTGTTGTTAACTGTGGTGGTAGTATACGACTTACGTAGACCATCCTCTCTTCAGCTGTTCCCTTAGCACACGCTTTATTCAACAAATCGGCGAACCTCAGCTCTTCGCAGAGTAGCTGACAAAAGTTTCTTCTTGCATATCCAACTCGTGGAGCATACACAATTGTCTCACCTGCAGAGCAGTAAGGGGTTCATAGTGAGAAATAGGTACGCCGGTTCGTTGAACTATCATGCGCCCAAGAGCCTGAATGAATGTAACACGTTTAAAAGTTGTGAGTAGTTTACAAAATTTCAGTTTTTCAGGAAAGAAATATGACTCATACCGAAAAACTGATTCTTTCAGACGGGCACTGAACAGCTGGAAGCGACTTTCTGTGTTCTCGACGTGACTGAAAACGTGTTATATGGAGTTTGTTTGATTTCTTCTTCAGGACTTACCCACTTACTTTTCTTTGTGGAAGTGAGGAACGCGAT
The DNA here is from genome assembly GCA_009735665.1 of Angiostrongylus cantonensis. Classification (NCBI taxonomy): domain Eukaryota; kingdom Metazoa; phylum Nematoda; class Chromadorea; order Rhabditida; family Metastrongylidae; genus Angiostrongylus; species Angiostrongylus cantonensis. Next base: position 256,975 of record MQTX01000042.1, on the reverse strand, counting down.
TTACAACTGGGCTCTGCTGCGGCGATGGTGACTTGTGACGCAGCTGTTTTAGTAGAGGACTGCACCTTCCTTGTGGTTGTGGTTCTGGAGGAAAAATAGAATAATATATAACGTTTACAAAAGGAAAGTTTGGAAGAAAGAATTGTCACTTTGCACGTTCATCATTCTCCTGCTGTTGGATAGCGGTGCTTTGAACTGGCGTTATTGCTTCGCACGAGGGCTGTGTTGTTGCTGCTTCGATCGTCTTCTGAGAAGGAGCTAAAAAAGGGCAGATTTGCTTAACTTTCACTTGAAAACGGAGGAACTTATTCAGAAGAGGACGACTTTTGATTCCGCCACTTGTTCAGTGCCTTGCTTCCTTCAGTTTCGGCATAAGTATTGCCATTCTCCACGGATCTCCCTCATATGAGGGATCTCGAGCCGGTTAGTCGCGAGGCTACGTGGCGCGTCCCCAGGTGGCGGATAGGGGGTTAATCGCGGACCAAAAGCGACCTTTGCTTCCCTGAGACGCAGGTGGATCCAGGGCATGGACTCCCTGTTTCTGCTGCGCCGATTTGGCACATACTTTCTGTACTTGTTAGGCGTATTCATGCATGCGTGTGTGGGTGCGTTCTCGCTTTATGCGGATTGTATTTTTCGAGTCTATTCGGCTAAAAGCCTGTAATCAAGTGACAGAGAAGTATATGGGAGGCAGTTAGGAGTCGCCTCCAACAAATAAGCTCCATGTCCACTCTGGGAGAGCCTGGCAAGCTACCCGTGAGTATAACCAACCCCCACGTTCAGAGCCCAGCAAGCTATACGTGGGTATCAAATATGCTAAACAAAGTGAAAAAACGGGCCTCATTCTCTTCACCCCGAAAGAGCCCCCAATTTCGCAGCGTTGGGTAGGACGAGTACGGGTAGGCGGTGTCGGCGTTCTCGTCAACACGAATTTGTCCATGAACATCGATTCATTCGAACAGCTTACAACCTGAATCGGACGTTTACGATTAAAAAGATGTGGATCAACACCGGCTTTGATAATCTTCGTCGTTTACGCACCGATATCAAACTATGACGAAGAAGAAGTCGAAGCGTTCTACATGGACTTGGAAAAGTTATACAGAGGAGACCATACATTCTTCAAGATCACCTCGGCTCTTCACACGTTGCCTGTCTGAATGCAAGGTCCCTACTCAGTGGAAGACCACCAAGACCGTGTTGTTGTTCAAGAACGCCGACCTACACGATACAGGCAACTATCGCCCAGTCTGCTTGCTATCTGTCGCCTACAAACTTTTCACTCGAGTCATCCTAAACAGGATTGATAGAACACTGGACGAAAAACAGGACTTCGATAAAGCGTGTGGAAAGATTTGTCATTGACTAAATCTGACGAAAACGATGTTCATGAAGAACGAATTGGTTTCGTTTGCCCCATTCGCGCTCAACGGAACGAATATCTCCGAATGCTCCAGTTATGTCTATCTAGGTCGGGAAATCAATATGATGAACGACTTAGCTCCAGAGCTGAGAAGAAGGAAACGAGCGGTTTGGGGAGCTTTCAAGAGCATCGAGGATGTAGTGAAGAGAACAAAGAACACCCGACTCCGTCTCCACCTTTTCGACTCAACGGTTCTTCCTGCCCTAACGCATGCGTCAGAAACGTGGTCGCTACCTAAGCAGGATGAAAGATCACTGAGCGTTATCGAACGCGCAGTCGAAAGGACGATGTTAGGAGTATCCCGTTTCCCACAAGTAAGTGATGGGATCCGAAGCTATGACCTACGTCAAAGATCGAAAATCAAAGATGCCGTTCTATGCGCCAAACAGTAAAAGATAAAGTGGGCCGGACATGTAATGCGTATGAATGATAACCGATGGACAAGAGCTGTTAGTAACTGGATTTCTCGGGATATCAAGCGTACTACAGGTAGGCCACCGACCGGATGGTTAGAGTTCTTCACGAAGAGCCTGGAAGAAAGCTATGATGCTCGACGAGTTCCTAAAGTGAGGAGAACCCACTGGGCTACTCTTGCACGCGTTTGGGAAAAATGGAGGATTTACTGGCGCCCGCTCGAGTCACACGACGATCAACGGGACTACAGGTGATACAGGTGATTGCCATTCCAGGTCACCAGCACGACGTCTACGAGATCATGTAGGTACTCTATTATCAGTTATTTGCTCTACATTACTGAAATACTGTGCCAATTTCACAAAACAGTTGTTTTTCTAAGCGAAATACAACCACAATGCTAGTTCTATCGAGACAGGCAAAACGAAGGACCCGCATGGTGTGGTGGTGGTGAACGCGTTATTCCCCGGAAAGGACAAAAGCGCGTTCGTTTACCACCATAGACACCTGCGGTCCAGAGTTTTGCAAATATCTCAGTAACATTGTGGTTGTATTTCGCTTAGTAACCTGCCGTGAAAATTGTAGTAGGCAAAAAATAAAAGGTAAAAAATTGTTTTTCTGTTGTTGTAGAGGAAGGGTTAACAGAAGTTGTCGGTTTTTGAATAGTCACCATTTATTCTAAGGAGTTTTAGAAGTGAACAGATCACCAAACGAGCCGAGCAACCACGACCGGACAATACCGTGGTGAACGACATAATCTCCATCTGTATCAGCTGTATCACTTGTCTTCCCGTTGACCGTCGAGCGATGCCAGTACATCCTCCACTTTTCCCTTTCGCTTGTGGGAGTAGCCCACTGGATTCTGCTCGTTCCAGCGACCCGTTGAGCACCATAGTGTTTTCGAGAAGAACTCTGACCATCTGCTTGGTAGTCTTCCTACAGTACGTTTGACATCACGAGGAATCCAGTTACCAACGGCTCTCGTCCATCCGTTATCGTTCATACGCATTACCTGTCCGGCCCACCATATTTTAGTTTGGTGGATAGAACAACGTCTGTAATTTTTGATCGTGGTCATAGATCGGGGCGTTATACACCTTTCCTTACTTGAGTGACACGGAATACTCCTAGCATCGGTCTTTCGGTTGCGCTTTCAATAACACTGAATGATCTTTCATGTTGCTTACACAGCGCATGAGTTTTTGACGCGTGTTTCAAAGCGAGAGGAATCGTAGAGTCTAAAAGGTGGGCACGGACTCTCTCGTTCTTTGTTCTCTTAGCTGCATCCTCGATGCTCCTGAAAGCTCCCCAAGCCGCTCGTTTCCTTCTGCTCAGCTCTGGAGCTAAGTCGTTGATCATATTAATTTCCCGACCTAGATAGAGATAACTGGAGCATTCGGAGATATTCGTTCCATTGAGCGTGAATGTGGCAAACGAAACCAATCCGTTCTTCATGAGCATCGTTTTCTTGAGATTTAGTCGAAGACCAATCTTTCCACACGCTTTATCAGTCTGGAATCATACGTTCCGCTTGGCTAATGTCTGGTGTTATAAGGACGATGTCATCAGCAAAACGAAGATAGTGTAATTGCCGACCATCGATTTTCACTCCAGTATTATCCCATTCCAATGATCGCAACACGTTCTAGAGGGTGGAGGTAAGTAATTTTGGTGTGATGGTACTTGCCCAGCCCCTCTTTTGAAGTCGATTTTTATATCACTCTAGAATGGTGATATCTTGGTTGTGAAATTTTCATGCAGCTCAGGAAGAATTTTTATAAGGACTCCCTGACTGCCCAGGGCCTCCATAACTGCGTATGTTTCCACTGAATCAAAAATCTTCTTTAACTCGATAAAAGTGGGAGAGGGAGAGCAGTCTTTTATACTCTCGCAATGCTTCAATGAGCCTTATTATCGTGCGGATGTGGTCCATCGTACTAAATCCTTTTGGAAACCCTTCTTACCCATATGGCTGCCCTTCGTCCGGTGCTCTGTCAGTTCTCTTCAGGATGAATCTGGTGAATAGTTTGTAGACGACAGACAGTAAGCAGATTGAGCGGTAGCTGCCGATATTATGGAGGTGACCCTTCTTGAACTACGGCATAGTCTTGTTGGTTTTCCACTGAGTCGGAACCCTGCATTGCGCCAACTAACTTGGGAACCCTGCATTGCGACAACTAACTAAGTCGAGCCAGTGTTTTAATGAGACCTGGCGGTACTGTTCGGCAGTCTCTCCGTGCTCGCCCTAGCCATCGCTGCCACATCGAGGGCTATTTTGGGGTTAAAGGAATGAGAACTGCTTATTTTATTGTGTTTAGCTTTTTCATACCCACGTATAGCTTGCTGAGCTTTAAATATAGGAATACGTTTAATCACGGGTATCTTGCGAGTCTCTCCTTGAGTAGTCGGAGAGGTTATTTGTTAGAAATCCCAACTCCTAACCGCCTGTCATATGCTTCCGAATTGATTTACAAAACAGAATTCGCGGAGACGGAAACACAGCTACGCACGTAAGAAAGAATACATTCTTGCATACACGGAACGTATTTGCCATATCAGCTCAGAAGAAACGTGTAGTTTATCTCCTGGATTCACCTGCGTCTCAGGGAAGCAAGGCTTGTTTTTGGTCTTCGAGCAGCCCCCTATCCGGCACCTGTAACGAGGGGAGGGACGCCACGTTGGCTCGCGACTAGCTAGCAGGCACGAAATCCTCAATGAAGGAAATTCGTGGATAATCTCCAAATGCATGCGATTATAAAGTCAAATAGACCGTTAAAAAATGCTGCACAGTCAACAACATTGAATGAATGCACTCACGAAGACTTGCTTTGTTTAAGATCTTGAGACAGTTTCCAATAACTTCGCTAAAAATAGTAACGCACGAAATTTCATTTACTGTTGGAATAAAATCATTTGCATTAGAATTCAGCATCTACGTGTTTATGGGGAGCGGGTGGCGCAGTGGTAGGGAGCGTCCTCCAACAGACATATGAGATCGATCCCCGCGCCCGTTGCCCTAAGCCAAGCCCTTCATCACTCTGGGGTCAGGAAATTGGTACCAGACTTGTCTGGGAGGATAACAGCACTGGCTCGATACATCGGCCGGCTACCGCGAGTCATTGTAAAGGCCAGATACGTATTCAATCACCTCCAACGATGGTTAAATGAAGTCGAACGCATGGCGCATCCCTCATAGACTGATCGACACTGCGAACTTTATCCTTCTACGCTCCATGCATCTATTTTTGATGGAATATCGCACTTTCGATACGTTCAGTATTGTACTCGTTGCATTATCATAAAATGCTACTTATAGGAGAAACAAGCTATCTGCGCGATAATTTCTTGTATTGCGAAACTAACATGAAGCTGTTAATACGAAAGTTTTATTCGGCTAGGCGAGTAGGACCTTTATAGCAATTTCGTGTTAGATTCGTAATCTGAGAAAATATTGATTGTTAAAACCGAGGCTAAATGACGATCAGTTTTTAAAAAATATCAGTTCAGTTAAGAAGACCAATACATTGCTTAGACACCACTGGTAACTTGCATTGAAAAACACACAACACAATACAACAGTAGCTGACGTTTCGGCAGAATCCCCTCTTCAGAGCCTGGAATAGTATACTGGTATACAATTCGTTAGACCAAACGGTTCAGTAACTCTTACAAAAAGACGAAAACTCCATGGCAATTACATGATCAACAGCTTCTCGAAACGATCACTGCTTTCTACAGGACTTCCAATGAAGAAGATTAGAACAGCTGATTGCAGTCGCATATGGTTGTAGACTGCACCACCCCACATCAGAAATTGATGCGAACAGACGGGGCCAGATCGCATGTGACCTCTGGGCATTCCTTCCTGCTATTCATTGCCGGATTTTTGGCATTTATCCAAAAAGCCTCTAGGAGTTTGCGCGTTGGTGTCTTAGTTTCCTGTGCGAGGATATTGACTTTAACTTCAAAATCGTTTTCGCTATGCTTTTGTATCTTATGCGTGCCTGTGGGGTACTTTGTCTTACTTTTCGTTTGCCATCTAGGTGTTCTTTTATACGGATACACAAAGGTCTGCCCGTTTCGCCAATATATTCATCTCCGCAATCCTTGCAAGAGATCAGGTATGTCGTACCTGAACTCATGCAATCACCGATCATGCCGTAAGGGCAAATTATGCGATTTGATGTTTCACGTAGACTATAGTGAATTCCTCTATCAGATAGAGAAATCTCTATCTACCTAACTAATACATTCTATGGGCCAATGGAGACCACCTTGCTACAACGCCTCGTGCGTGCTCTGCTTCCACGCCCCGTTGTAGCCATTGGGGACTCCGCTCGCTTGGACGTAGCCACGCCCACTAGCACCGTCATTTGGCACGACGACGCCTTAGAGATCACCGTTGCCAACTCCATCATTATTTCTCTCTCGCTTGATCTTTCCTTTCTAATTCATTTGCTCAGGTCGTAATGATATTAAGTGTAATCCTTAACTCTTGCTTTGCTGATACATTAATGCTGTCGTTGATTCTCGTGTAATTACGTTGTGTGTGTTAGCATAAATTGAATACTTTCATTGCTCACGGGTACCTTACAAACAATTCTTCACTCACTCCAGCAAACGCTCTTCGTACTCTTGCGCGCTGTGTGCCATTACATTGGTGTACGCACTATTGTTAACAATGAATTTTTACACTAATGCATTTTTTAGGTAAGAAACCCACAGAACTACCTCACCTGTAATTCGTTGTACATACATTACAAATCTTATTGCATTATTGCGTAAACAGGATGTATATGTAAATGGAGGTTTAATTGCCCAAGTTTGAGGTACATTACAAAAATTCTCCGCTCTTACTCGCTTTCGCGAACGCTCTTCGTACTCTTGCGCTGGGTGGACTGTGGCTACACAGACTGTCGTACAGGCGGTTACGAACGAAATAACGCCGTAGAGTATTTCTACTGGTTTTCTACTCAGGAGGAGAAGGACAAATGCTTTGAATTATTGAATGCGCAGTCTGAGTATATTAAATTCAACCGGGAGAAACCGAAACAGACCTGAATTCCACTTTTAAACGTTCAAATCAACTTATCAAGTAGCGATTACATGACAGTGGTACCGAAAACCAAGCAGCAAAAACATCCTGGTTCATTTCCTTTCATCCCACTCTTCACACACAAAGAGGGCGATTGTGAAAAACATGTTTCGAACAGCCACCTTTGTGTGCATAACTAGGGAACTAAAGGAAAAGTCGTGGGGCTTGGCTCGGCAAATAGCTATCTTCAATGGCTATGAAACAGTAACCACACGAGATGCGTTTTAATCTTCCTCATCGGGAATGACGAAAAAACCGGTGAGTGTTTCGAGAAGTTGTTAATCATGTAATTGCCACAGAGTCTTTCGTCTTCTTATAAGTTTTATTGAAGCGTTTGGCCTAGTGTACGTGAGTATACCCTTCCAAGCTCTAAAGAAGACAATACTGCTGAAACACCAGCTACTGTTGTATTGTATTGTGTTTTTCTATGGAAGTAAATGAATGCTGTATAACGAATTTTGCTGAGCAAGAAAACGACGCATTCATATTCCAATGCCGGGACTAATAGAAAGTCGATCTTGAGAACCACTGGTAACCGTCTGCTTTGTACTTCAACCTTAAGACACCACGCTCGTTTTAATAGACAAACGACTCCAACCTTTTCTTCTCTTCCACATTAGAAGTGGCTTTCAGTGAATGCAATGTCATATTCGAGTTAACTTCAATAGAAAAATCCTCGTCAGCAAATTCCATCAACTTCGCTCCTTCAAACAAAAATGGACAATCACAATCATTACTGAAACATCTAGGAGTTCCGAAAAATTACCAAGAGTTTCATCGTTAAACGTGCAGAGCAGCTCCCCTGACGGCACTGTAGTCACCGAATCCGCAGTTAATCGAGTGAGCGTTGAGATGAGTCTAATGGAAAGTTTAGAACGTGTTGCCTCGGTCAGACTTGCGCCACTCTGAAGTGCTCTCTATAATTTGCTTTCCTAGATACTCTAAATAAGCTTATGCAAACCTGAATTAATCTAACTGTGCTTCCCAGTTCTACTGCCACTTTTCTCATATCAATACAAAGAGCTTCCATTTTTTCCAGTAATTCGAATGTAAGCCCTTGCATCTCTGTTGAATTCGTCAAAATCGTGTGATTTTTCAACATAGGTTGCAAAAAATTGCCTATGAGTTCAAAAATTCATTAAATTTCCATTCATACCCTATTTAACCCAATTTAGTAAAGTGGTGTAGTTTTGCATCCACTATATTGGGTTATCTTCCAACGCTTGACCACCCCATCGTGGCTGGGAGGTGTTCCCGGACGTCGAGCTGCGACGTACAGCAGGGAGATTAATCTTCCTGGCACGGTCTCCCATTCTGAGAAGGACTCCGGCTTTTCCATCAGGAAGCCTAGCTAATAGTAGACTAATACCAGGAACCCATACCAGGATTCAACACCGTCCTAATATCAAAGTCGCATGGTGGCAAATCTTCCTTTGATCCACATGGGCTGCGACTGCCCGCGGTGGTGAAGACCTGGGGCAGACTTTGGCCAGGCTGACCTCGGTGTTCCAGGGAACCACAATGGCTTAACCAACAAATGCCCGGTAAAAATGGAAATTATGCTGAGGTTCGCACAACTAGTGAGAACGGAGCATTCTAGTATCAAGGTTAGGAACTCTGCACGTCTATACCAAGGTGTCCTTTTCTCTTTTTGGAATATGGTGGGACTCGCGAATCGCATAAAAATGACGAAAAAGTCAATCATTCACCAAGTCAGTCACGAAGATTTCTAATGCATTCATTCCCGAACAAGGTCAATTGACCACGGATGCTTCAAAAAACTTAAAGGTGTTGTTCAACACACGCACTTTGGATGTCATCAATCATTTTCAAGCACATGTCAATTGCATCCCAATCCTCAAATTCGTTTCTGAAATAAGTTTCATGAAAAGGGAACATTATCGGCACTGGAGGAAATTTAATGGCGCTCACGCGGTCGTCGGAGAATTTGTCCCTTCCACATCCTTCAGGGAAGAATCCGAGTCACTTCGTGATTTTGCCAACGACTGTTCTCCTGGCTTTCTGAATAGTGGAGTCGTTTAAGCATTTAGATTGAATGAAATTTGCTTGTTATAAAATTATAATGTGAAAAGGACAGAAATCGAAACGCAGGATCGAATCCTTGGGCTTACAAAAAGAAGTCGCGAGGAACAATTTCAGTTCAAATCCGAAAAAAAAACTTCCGCCTTTGTTCAATAAAAGACAGCTATTGATGATTGGCTCCCCTGCCTATCTATCCAACGTATGACTTCACCTTCTTTGTATACTAAATTTCTGTAACTTTTCTTTACTCGACAATTCAGGTTCATTCATTCGGTTAGTTTTTTCTTCCCGTCATTCACGAAGGTCTCGGATTAGCGTCCAGGTTCGACCGCCATTTGAGGATTTTCTCTTCGTAACGAATGTCCTTAAATGATGAACTGGTGGTCCTTATGGAATCCTGTGAAAACTCAACTACAGCATTTTCAATTCTTTTCCATAGACAGTCTTATGGAAGAAGTGTTATCTAGGCAGGCCTGCGACCAATTTCCTGATTCCGCAAGACTGGACAAAGCTCATGTTCGTATAATTGCACATCTCTGGCCTCTGCGTTTATCGCGCCTCCTAATAGCTGTGCACGGAATAGAATTTTAATATTTTTTGCAAACTACACATTGCTGTACGACTTGCAGTCGTCAGCTTAATCCTCGTCAAAACTCCGAACATTAGTTTCGTTTATGTTATTATGTTCATTTATCACAGTTGTTAATGACTAGCGCTATCTCCAGTTGGCGCTACCTTCACGTTACGCTGAGCCTGTAAAATAGCATTATAACATGGCATTCGAGTTTTTCGCTCTACACCATGATTTTCGGATGACATTGTGTAACACACTGGTCGGGGCTTCACTTTCGCTAGGCGCTCTCGCCTTTACGCTCATCTCCATCCACTCCATAGTAAAGGAAATTGACAATATGCACGATGAAATTGTCACCGGAGTGCGAGAAACGAAGGTAAGTTTCATATACGCATAAAAATACTCAAACACTTTTTTCATTCAAACAAGCTATTTGAATTTTTGAAGGTATTCAATAACATAGTGAAATCTCTGAAAAGCAAGTAGTCGAATCACATCCATTTGAAATGTTCAAGCATTCCATTATTTTACAAACCTGAGAACATATATCGAACCAGCTACTCGCTTGCTAACTATGCTCAACTCACTCTTTTCTTCAGGTTATATCGGACGACGCTTGGATGCGCATTCTTCAAATCAAATTCACGTTTCATTCAAAAAGAGTCAGATCCGACTCTTCTCAATCGTACACATCATTATTTACTCGCCAAAAAAGATCATATGAGGAATACTGCAACTGTCGCACTGAGTACCATGATTGCCCTCCTGGCCCTCAAGGACCGCCAGGAATACCTGGCGAACGCGGTGAACTGGGTAGCACTGGTGATCCCGGACAACCAGGAACGAGCGGATTATCATTATTGTATGTGATTTTATTCCATGTATCATTTGAAAAGATCTAATGCAGAATTTCTTTTAGAGCAACGCACAGCATCCCTGGAGGGTGTACTCTATGTTCGGTAGGACTGCCTGGACCGGACGGAGAAATAGGAGCGCCTGGTGAAAAGGGATATCCTGGAGCACCTGGACAAACGGGAGAGGCCGGAGAAGATGGTGCGTTTGGTGACCCAGGACCAATGGGTGTTGAAGGAAATCAAGGACGTCCAGGATACGACGGATACCCAGGGATACCTGGCGACGATGTGATGATAGGAGCACCAGGTCTGCAAGGACTACAGGGAGCGCCAGGTTGGCCAGGACCACAAGGCGAGCAAGGGAAAAGCGGAGAACGTGGACTGGACGGTACAATGGGGGTTCCCGGACATCCAGGACCTCCTGGATACCCAGGTAAGGACGGTGACCACGGTGCTCCCGGTGCACCTGGAAGCAATGGCTTCGTAGGAGAAGACGCTGGTTACTGTCCGTGTCCGGAAAGAAGCGAGGACAGCTTCTGATTTTTCACGAATTTGCTGTTTTAATTGTAATAATATTAATAAACTTTTACTTAAGAACAAGTGGAATAATTAAATGTTTTTTACACTAGCAACTTTTTTCGGTATTGGTGATGCCTCAGTATGGCGTCCTTCCACTTTCGAAAGTCCGCCATGTCCACTGCAGTAAGTGCATACGATTCAACCTTAAACAGTTGCGTTCCT
>MQTX01000042.1:182074-245678 GCA_009735665.1 Angiostrongylus cantonensis | reverse complement strand
ATGGGCGCGTGTGGTTGGAAGGCACTGCTGGGATCCACACACACACATGAATCGATCCCCGTGCCCATAGCCCACCAAGCCTTCAATCCCTCCGGAATCGCCAAATTGGTATCAGGCTTGTCTGGAAGGATAGCAGCACCTGCTCGATATATCGGTTGGCCACCGGGAGTCATTGTAAAGGCCAGGTATGCATCTCGTCACCTCCAACAGTGCATAATGAAGTCGAGTGTATAGCGCATCCCTCAGGGATTGGTCAACGCCGACGGGTTTATTCTTTATATATATAGGATAAAAGGATAGAGCTCTCGGCGTTAATCAATCCCTGAGGGATGCAGCATGTATTCGACTTCATTAAGTATCGTTGGAGGTGATTGAATGCATATCTGGTCTTTACAATGACTCGCGGTGGCCCGCCGATGTATCTAGCCAGTGCCGCTGTCTTCCTAGACAAGATGCGGAGTGGGCCATGGGCGCAGGGATGCGTGCGTATCGCAGTGGCGCCTCTAACCACTGCGCCACACGCGCTCTTATTCGTTTTATATATACATAAACATATGCATATGTATATATATATATATATATATATCAAGTCGTGAGGCTACGTGGCGCGTCCCCGGGTAGCGGATAGGGGGATAATCGCGGATCAAAAGCGACCTCTGCTTCCCTGAGACGCAGGTGGATCCAGGGGATGGACTCGCTGTTTCTGCTGCGCCGATTCGGCACATAATTTCTGCATTTGCTAGGCGTAGTCATGCATGCGTGTGTGAGTCAGTTCTCGCTTTATGCGGATTGTATTCTACGAGTCAATTCGGCCAAAAGCCTGCAATCAAGTGACAAGGAAGTATATGGGAGGCGGTTAGGAGTCGCCTCCAACAAATAAGCTCCATGTCCACTCTGGGAGAGCCTGGCAAGCTACCCGTGAGTATAACCAGCCCCCACGTTCAGAGCCCAGCAAGCTATACGTAGATATCGAATATGCTAAATACAGTAAAAAAAAACGAGCCTCATTCCCCTGACCACGAAAGAGCCCCCATTTTCGCAGCGTTGGGTACGGACAAGTACGGAGAGGCTGCTGAAATCTCAGGGTCAATGGAAGCTGTCTGGATCAGGAACTATGGTGACGATCTGTACCTGCAATGCACGTACACTTGCATCCGAGTTTTCGATAGAAGACTTGCTCATGCGAGCAAGAATGGTAAGGTACGACGTCATCCGCCTGGCTAAGACGAGACGACGCCACCCATTCAACGCTGTCTACGACACTGGAGAAGAACTGTTCCTCGGAACATGCGACAGTAGAGGAGTGTGCTGTGTCGGCGTTCTCGTCAGCACGAGTTTGTCCATGAACATCGATTCATTCGAACAGCTTGCAACCCGAATCGGACGTTTACGATTAAAAATATGTGGATTAACACCGGCTTTGACAATCTTCGTCGTTTACGCGCCAACATCAAACTATGACGAAGAAGAAGTCGAAGCGTTCTACATGGACATGGAGAGATTCTACAGAGAAGACCATGCATTCTTCAAGGTCATCATTGAAGATTTCAATGCCAAGACTGGACCAAGAAGATCGCCTGAGGAACGTCACATTGGGACCCACGGATTAGAACGCAACGAACAGAGTGAGCAGTTCTCTGAGTTTATCATGGCGACCAAGACCATCCATGGTAACTCGCAATTCCAGAAGCCTCACCGTCAACGATGGACATGGGAATCTCCCAATGGAGAATACCATAACGAAATAAACCACATCATAGTAAATAGAAAGTTTTGCCTAACCGATGTCGCTGTTGTCCCAAAATTTTACGTGGGATCGGACTACCGCCTCCTTCGTGCAAGGTTTTATTTTTCGCGGAAAGGAGAAAAAGCCTCTAAATTCAATTCAGTCCTTTCGACTGCGCGTCCGATAACGCTGAGTGATCTTCCAACATGTAGGTCGCCATTCTTGAACAAACACACGGTCTTGCTGGTCTTCCACTGAGTAGGAACCTTGCATTCAGACAGGTAACGTGTGAAGAGCGGAGTCAGTGTGTTTATGAGGACTGGCGGAAGGATCTTCAGATGTTCTGACCATATCCTGTCCGGACCTGGTGCTGTTCGATTTTTCACCGACGAAATGGCATGTCGGATTTCGGAAGGGAGAACAGTTTTACCATTTCATCATTCTACAACGATATTAACGTTGGCGTCAAAAGATGAGTTAGGCAAGGCGGTACAATCTCGCCAAAAATATTTACCGCCACCCTCCACAACGTTATGCGAACGTTGAAATGGGATAATATGAGAGTGAAAATCGATGGTCCGCAGATACATCACCTTCGATTTGCTGATGATACCGTCCTTATAACACCAGACATTAGCCAAGCGGAACATATGCTTGCGGACTTTAATAAAGCGTGTGGAAAGGTTGGTCTTCGACTAAATGTCAAGAAAACGATGTTTATGAACAACGGAGTAGTTTTGCTTGCCCCATTCACGCTCAACGGAACGAATATCACCGAATGCTCCAGTTATGTCTGTCTAGGTCGGGAATTCAATATGATGAACGCTCAGAGCTGAGCAGAAGGAAACGAACGGCTTGGGGAGCTTTCAAGAGCATCGAGGATGTAGTCAAGAGAAGAAAGAACACTCGACTCGGTGACCACCTTTTCGACTAAACGGTTCTTCCTGCTCTAACGTATGCGTCCGAAACCTGGTCGCTACGTAAGCAGGATGAAAGATCACTCAGCGTTACCGAACGCGTAGTCGAAAGGACGATGCTAGGAGTATCCCGTTTCACACAAGTAAGGGATGAGATCCGAAGCTCCGACATGCGTCAACGATCAAAAATCAAAGATGCCGATCTATACGCCAAACAGTAAAAGATAAAGTGGGCCGAACACGTAATGAGTATGAATGATAACCGATGGACAAGAGCTGTTAGTAACTGGATTTCTCGGGATATCAAGCGTACTACAGGTAGGCCACCGACCGGATGGTTAGAGTTCTTCACAAAAAGCCTAGAAGAAGGATATGATGCTCGACGAGTCCCTAAAGCGCGCAGAACCCACTGGGCTACTCTTGCACGCGACAGGGAAAAATGGAGGATTTACTGGCGCCCGCTCGAGTCACTCGACGATCAACGGGACTACAGGTGATACCAGTGATACAGGTGATATATATATGTGTATATATATATGTAATAGAGGCAAAAATGCATCGATCAGATGAGCACTGAGGGCACCACACAGAAGATGAAGGGGTCAACAGTATGGAAATGACCTTCCTACCTATTGTTTCGCTCTCAGGTAATACATAATGTCGTTTGTGAAAGATCAGGAAAAATTTAAATCTTCACGGAAAATCAAACTTACCCTAAATTCAAGAATGAGTGACCCATCCTCCTCTTGCAGCGAAATCTGGAAAAAAGTTGACTTTTCTGGCCTATTCCATAGTTTTTAAATTAGGTGCAATTTTGGAATTTGATTTTTCAATCTAATCTTTTAGCTTAATATTTTTTTGACTAATTTTAGAGGCACATTGCAACTTTCATTGTGATATTCCACTTTTCTGACCACTAGTAATTCCTCTTCCGTAAGCTCTCTTACTAGCAGTTTTCTGTAGACTGTTTCTCTCTATTTTACTGCTTAATTCTGACAGCGTTTGATATAGTTTAAGAGTGTAAAGGTGGTGATGGGTCGAAGTGGGCAGCTATCGCCACAGCGAATGACGATGGTAAACACATTGCCTTCCTACTGCTGCCCTGAAGATTGTGTCGGTTTTAGTTGGGTTCATCGAGTCTTTATTATTACAAATATGGAGAGTTTATATCAGTGCAAACTTCAGCAGTTGTCTGATTTCCCTTAGCCTAAAGAATTGCTCCTTCTTATCCACAAATTTCGCATGGTGTCAAGTGATAAGGCGTTCGGCAGTGATTATTTTCTGATGAAAAACCGTACCCTTGGCACGGCTACGCATCACAGATTTGGTTTAATGCACATCTGACATAAATAACGAGTTGGAGTGGTATAACATTGTATCAATCCAATGTTTTTACCTTTTAAGAAAAGTATGATACGAATTTGCTGACCCCGAAGAGATAGAGGGTTTGGTGAGTCTGGGCCACGTCGTAGAACCAATGGCACCATGTCTTGCACTGCACCTCTAACCAGTGAGGTAGAAGCGCCCTGTCTTGGCGATCGTAACCAACAGGAAGCACCAACTCTCGGATTACATCTTGTAAGAATAAGCTTTGTTGACAACTATGGTAGTGAGTCACCCACCTTTCCAAGATCAATTCCGTATTTGTAATGCTCGGTGTTACTGTTAGTGTAGAGACGGAGAAATCCTCTGGTGAGTACGGCGTAATACTTACTGGCGTGGTGCGAACCTTTCTCTTTCAGTCTTAAATTGATATTTCCCTATAAAAATGACCCTGGCTAATGACGAAATTCGTACTCGGAAAAATCTTATGAACCTCACGAACAAGAAATGATCTTCTCATCATGCAAAATATTCCTATAGTACCAAAGTTATGCCGTGGTGCTACCTAATGTATTTTTACTAACATAAGCACTTTTCGAGTAAATTATCACCAGCCCAGCCAGCCTCCAGGTGTTGGTTGCTGTTGATGACCACGCAATTTCGGATGTCGAAACCCTTCAACACTGCGAACGTTCGTTCTACTCGAACCTCTAGTCTTGGCGGTTCAGCATTTCCTTCTACGGCCACGTTCGCATCGTTTTTCACTCCACTGATGTAGACTGCTTTTTTCATCGTCACCGCATCCAGGCACCGATAGTAGCAAATAGGGAACACTGCAATAACGGAAGGCTTTAAAAGGAGTGAACGAATCAGTACACTGACTGATATGATGTTTATTACTTTTATCCGCAAGGAAGCGAGACTCATAAGTGGTGTTAAGTAATCTACTCTTCCAGCTTTCAACCTGCATATTTTACCTCGTAGCAAATTTTGTTAACTTATGCAAAAACCACTGACATCCACAGTTGTTTGCCAATGCAGAAAAAGTTCACTTCTTTATCAACGATGGATTTTTAATCTTTTAAAGTCCACAACACCTATTTTTAGGTTTTTTTTTCCTCGGAAACGCCCACAACATCGAAACGATTAACCGCTAACCTCGTGGAGATGTGACAGGAGAAAATGTCTTTATTTCCGAGAGCGGATAAAAATAAAATCACGAAACCAAAATACGACGTGCAGAACTGGGAATTAGTAACCTCTACTCAAGTTTACTCAAGTTTAGGCAGTGCTATTTTAATACTGATCATAGTAACTACACGAAATTCATAATCTTCAATTTGATTAAGTTGACAAGAGGTTTGTACGGAATTTTTTATTCGCCTAATGTTTCAGCGTTTTCACCTTCCTCAGAGCTGCTTTGATACGAGTCGATGGTCCATAGCTTGTCGTTTTCGCGAAGTGGGTGTTCATTGTCGCATCAAGTCGAATCCATTAGGGAGCATCGCTCGAATGAGAAGCTTCACTTAGCGGGTAACGAACAACTAAGTCGCGAAAACGATCAGGGGAAACAACCAAGACCACCGACTTGGATCAACCGGGTTCCGAAGAAGACAAAGGTGCCCGAAACATTAAGCAAGTAAAATTTTCTACACCAAACTCATGTCAACTCAGTCATATCTAAAATTATTTATCATTGTTACCAAGATTCTATCAAAGTTGGTTTTTAAAGTACTATGGGAATCCGATATTTCTTTTCTAAGTATGGTCATACTATCGTGGAATAGGGAAACTTACTTGGATATTTGGACACATGGATGGTCCGTCCTCATTGGATGTGCGAGCCCCAGGATGATCTCAATTATTTCGGAGTCTAGCCATTGTCATTTCCTGGAATCCCTGGCTTAACCAAGCCAAAGTCTGGCCTAACTCGTCACCACTACAGGCAGTTGCTCCCCTTGTGAATCAGAGGGATTTTCCGCCGTGCGACTAGTTCGGTACTAAGACGGCGATGAATCCTGGTTATGGTTTACTCTTATCTGGGCTTCTTAATGGAAACGCCATACTTATTCTCAACGTGAAAGATTCCGCCAGGAGGTGAATCTCACCGCTGTACATTGCAGCCCGACAACCAGGAACACCTGCCAGACACAATGAGACGGTAGACCTTTGAGAGGGGAGTAGGGAAACAAGAACTACAAAACAACTAGAAGCAGTTGGTTGAAGAATGGTTGCAGATTTAGTGAGTTTCCATTTAATTCTTAGCCGGTACCCCGCTTTTGGATGAGCAAGTCAAGGTAACGGTTGGATAGTTCCCTTCTTTTTTGCAGAGTTCAATTACAATGCAGCGAATGTCAGCTTTAGAGATGCGCCATGCATTCGTCTTCATTAAGTATCGTTGGAGGTGATTGAATGCATATCTGGCCTTTACAATAACTCGCAGTGGCCTACCGATGTATCGAGTCAGTTCTGCTATCCTCCAGACAAGTCTGATACCAATTTGGCGACTCCGGAGAGATGGAGGGCTTGGTGGGCAATGAGTGTTACTCCTATCTGGGCGCGCCCTCAGCATACTTTTAATAAAAGTGAAATCGCTTCCATAAGCTGTTTGAACTTCTCTATAAAAATATGGACACTGCATCTAGTATACAAGTGGACGATCGCAAATATTCTAGTTAGAAGAATCTATTACTCAGATCAATTGCTGATTAAGAGCGTCCACATTCACTCTAGGTGAGTCGCCTTAACCAGCACTTGGATTAGTTTTTTCTGATAACATTTCCAATTCAAGCTAAACAAAAAATCTCGATAAAGTTTTACTTCTACAGGGAACACCGAAGGCGATAGAAATCATGTCATATAGACGGACCTGTAATTGACGAGTGCTCTTCTAGGCGGTACGATGATGTGAAAGACATTTAATATAAGCTCTATACAAACTCTAGTGTTCACGACCGTGTGAATATTCGCATCACAAGGAAGCGAGGAAAGACATAGGGAGAAAGCATGGGATCGTGAATGTACAAATGCTAGCTAGTCTAATAGCCTGCGAATTTGACTAGAAAGTAGAGGATCCGTGCTGTTGTGAAAAGATATCGGGCTCAAATCCAGGTCTAGTTGTTTGACAGACATCGACACTACACGCTCAGTTCCTCCCTCCAGACATTGTAGTCGATGTTCGGGATCTCGTCACATCTGAATACGAATTCGTTATAGAGACAGTACGGTTCATGTTACGCCATTATCAATATATTGCTCTGCTTCTATGATTTCTCACATGTTTTCAACACGAATAAAGTACTTTCGAAGGAAGCCTCATGTTTTTTATTCAGATATGTTGCGGCAAACAATGAATGATCTATATATTCAAGAACTATGAGAAGATCGATAGAACTAGCTGAGAGACAGGAGACAGGAAACGAAGGACACGCATGGTGTGGTGGTGAACGCGTTACTCCCCGGAAAGGACAATTGCGCGTTCGTTTCCCGCCATAGACACCGCGGTCCAGAGTTTTGCAAATATCTCAGCAACGTTGTGGTTCTATGAGAAGACTATTAATAGTTGTGAGGAACATACTGTGCTGTCATACTTGAGATATCTCTTCGTATTATTAGTACCCACTTTTAATCGACTGATGCAGAATCATATCATCGTAGATAAGTAATAAGCATTATTTACGACACCGTTAGGAAGAAAACTAGCCGAAAGAAAGGAAAATCAAGAGTCTCAGTAGTGTAGTGCGCAACACTTGAGCACGTGGGAAGGGTAGTGCAAGTTCGATCAGACCTGCAGCAGAGTGCTGCGAGTAATTCAGCATCAGTGTGGTAGTATGTTTCCTATAGTTTTTGCGTTTCCTAGAAATCCGCCCGTCCTATAAATCTTAAAAGCGTTCTCATAACCGTATCTAGCATTTTCCTAATATCTCTGCAACACATAACAGGCTAACTTGGTTTCTTCGACAACAGATGACGATTTTTTTCTCATTAGAGTATTTAACCTCCCAACGGTTTACCGCCTCATCGTGGCTGGGAGGTGTTCCTGGGCATCGGATTACGATGAACAGCGGGGGGATTCGTCCCCCGACAGGGTCACCCAAGTTTAGAAGGAGTCCAGCGTTTCCATCAGGAAGCCTAGCTAAGAATAAACCAATACCAGGATCGACCACTGCCCTGGTACCAAACTAGTCGCTTATTGGCAAATCAAATCTTCCTCTGATTCACAGGGGCTGCGACTGCCTGCGGTGGTCACGACCTCGGGTAGATTTTGGCCAGGATAACCTTGTGACTCCAAGTAACGACAATGACTAAACCAGCAAGTTTCCAAGAAAATGGAGTTTATGTTGGGTCCGCACAACCAGTGAGTACGGGACGTTCAAGTAACAAACAGATATCAAGAGTATTTAAAGAGTTAGAACACAATGAACCTGTAGAACTGATTTCGCTCTGCCGTCTAGATGGTACACGTGTAGTTTTTATACAGCGTCCTCCCACATTTAAACATGCTTATTAAAGCCTTTGAAGAGTGAACACCCAAATCTTAGTTTTTGAAGTTTTACGCAATAGCAATAGCTAGAAACACCAGCTATACATTGAGGAACACCATCGTGTCCTGTTGGACGACATGCTCTGGCTCAATGGCTTTTGGCTTCGAAATAGGAGCCTTCGAGAAGTATGAGACATGACTCGAGAAGATCACAATCTTATGATATAACAATAAGAGAGCTGGCATCTTGTAGAAGAAGAACTGTGGGTTCCAAAGATTTTATTCCAATGAGTAAGGTTTGACATGACCTAAGAAAAGCTGTTTTAGGATTGGAAATGTTCTTTATGTTTGCATCAAATGCATTGTATCCAATACATAACGGGACCTGTGTGTTAATGTGTATGCAGACGGCACGGAATGAACGGCTGTACGAAAAGAAATTTCTAGTTTTAAACTCTGTTACCTAACTTGTTGCCGTGTATACATAAGCTTATATAAAGTTGAAGAGTGGAAAAACACTTTCTCTAAGGTTCTGATATGTCCGTCTTTTCCAAAGTCGCAATAAAACGAATTGAAAAAAAGTGGATAAGACACTACTGGTATCTGCAAATCTTTGCCTCCTTAGTTATAGTTCTCTTGCCTCGCCACGAAAAAAATTCTGATTTTCTGGAGCCATGGCACATATTCCTAACTTCAAGAATGCTGAGATATTCACAATATTTGGACCCCGAGCTAGACCGAACCACGATTTCCCTTTCCGGGGCTCGCTCATTATACACTGCGCGATGGAGGCTCTTGCTCTGTTTCTCTCAGCTAAGTCTCAACCTAACGATGCCATCAGCAATCACCTATCAACGGGATTGATCTGCGGAGCACAAATCGGCATTGAACTTAGCTAAGCTGGGCTATGGTCGAAATCACAATGTTGGTTGTACTTCACATCACATCTTGCCGTGAAGAATTAAAGTAAGCAAAAAATAAAAAGGCTAACATTACTTTTCACTTTTTTTGCTTCAAATCTCGTATTTAAAACAAGGAAACAAATCACCAAACGGAATCACACCTAGCACGACAATGGTGGTGTTCCCCAATGTAGCGTTTTGTTCGCGGTTGCCGCATTGGGAATTTCAAAACGCTAAACCTTTCTTTCATTTTTTTTAAACTTTAACTCGAAACACATTTAAATTTGAAATTGCTGGATAAAAGTCATATATACAAATAAAGCGATAGAGAGAAGTGTCTTCTATAAACCTATGCGATTTACAAGTTCTCAAGTGCTCACGTGAATGAGAAGTCATCGTCACTTGTCGATGAACCAGCCTCGCGCCTTTACTTCGATACTTGGACATTTGGACGGCCCGTCCTCACTGGTTGTGCCGGCCCCCGCATATTCTCCATTCTTCAGAGTTTTGCTGGTTTAGCCATAGTGTTTCCCTGAAGTCCCGAGGTCAACCTGACCAAAGATTCCCCCAGGTCGGAACCACCACAAGCAGTTAGCACCCTTGTGGATCGGAGATTTGCCACCATGCGACTAATTTGATACCAGGACGGTGGTGAACCCCGATATTAGCCTCTCGTCTTTTGTGTTAATATTTGGTTATTCACTTATTTTCTAATGTAATGAGAACATTATATACCTCAACCGGCTTGCGATCGAGGTGACTAAAAAAAGCCGTTTTTATAATCTGAAATAGAGCATTGCTCATCTGCTCTGTGATTTCACTTTTTATTAAAACAAGACTTTTGCTGCTTAGGTATTTCGTAACATTTTGACGGCCCATTGATCTCAATAATCAATTCTACTATTCGTCGAGTCGCCATTAATTTAATGGCATGCAGATGAGACTGTACTGACCGCATAAGTGAGTCTCTGGACGGTTTGAAGACGTTGAATGCCCGACGTGGAACGAACGCGAAGTTCTCGCCAGAATCGCACAGAACACGCGCTATGGAGATCTTGCGAATTTGATGCAACTGATCTAGTGTGAACACCTTCTCATTCTCGAAGTAAAACCTGAAAACATTTCCATTCACATAGGACAGAAATGCTCATACAACATACCGTTCGAGTGAGGTTGTAAACCTGGACGAATTCAACGGTTAAAACATTTGCGAACTCCTCCTTTTCGGTGGCTAATCAATATGTCTAATCTTAAGACACTTGTATAATTGTGTTGATCTCAATGACAACTCGTTATGTTCTTAATATTCTATTTCTATAGCACAACGCGAAAAAAGCGCCTCTTTGGAAGTGCTCAGACACGCCCTGGATTTCACATATGTTCTTTGATTCTATCGCCGAACTCGGAAAAACCATGCACTCTATACTTGAGGAGTCGGAAAATTGGTGTCAGCCTTGATGCTTCTTTCGTTTCATCCAATTTACTTCAGCTGAACGTTACTTCCTTCTATTATTTCATCAAACTCCACA
Source organism: Angiostrongylus cantonensis (assembly GCA_009735665.1). Classification (NCBI taxonomy): domain Eukaryota; kingdom Metazoa; phylum Nematoda; class Chromadorea; order Rhabditida; family Metastrongylidae; genus Angiostrongylus; species Angiostrongylus cantonensis. The sequence goes on along the minus strand of MQTX01000042.1, from coordinate 234,798 downwards.
TTTATCTTCTGTTTTCGTATTGTCTTTGGTAAGACAACCACGTTATTTGAACAGCGGAATGGGAAGCAAGCAGTTCGCAGACCAAGATGCCTTTGTACCCTTAGAAAAGGAATCCTACTACTTACTGTACCGTGTTCTAAATTCTCCATGTTAATAAAAAAAAACCCTGCTGAAAAAGATGCGTATTTATTTTCGGTTATTCTAAAATGCTTTCATAATGCAAAAAAAAAATCCTCGAATTCGTTACTGCTCTAGCTCTAGATTCCACTTTGCTTTATGAACCCAACGTTAAGCATCTTTTAATTCTTGACTTTAATTTATTAATTTAATGCGCCTTACGTATACCTAATGTTCCCAGTAATATATTGTACAGCGTACCTGTCTCCATTCCTACTGCGTTTGAACTGCTCGCCGATGATGCAGGCCAGTGTAGGACCTACTAGAGAATCTTTCACTGGGTCCTCCAACAAGGAGCCCACATACATGTCAATAGCATCTGAATGCTTTCAATCATGATGACCAGTCTGACAGTGTCATTTTAGACCACTTACTCACCTACATGTTTATACATAACACGAAGGTTGTCGATGACAACCTTATTAGTGATTGTTTTGTTGAGGTCGTCGAAGTCTTTGATTGCGGGCAAATCGCAGAATGTTCTCCAACGTGTAAATGCTGGCACGCCATGGTCCCTTAGTGAAAACAAAAAGATGAGTTTCATATACGCACTGTATGCTTTCAATAAACGAAGGCGAAAGCTCGCGAATACACGTCTCTTTCTCATTCATTTTGTCTCTACGATATGACAAAAGTACTACTAGATTAGACTCACCTTCCTCTCTGGATGTTGATCGATCCAAGATCAGAATTTCCAAAGATCCTCTCAGTAACGGCAGGGGGGAGTCTTAAGAAAAAACAAGCAACTCATCACCGAATTTTCCTGATAATACTTAAAGCCACACCGTTGAGGCATTTTGGCCGGAAGCGTGATAAAACCACGAAGCAATGGGTCGATGCCATTATTAAGAATGTGAATGCTCTTGAACATGCCATCGTTGAACGGAATTCCACCAACATTTTGAAATTTCTCATCCAAAAATGGATAGAACTCCTGCAGAAAGCCTTCCACAATCAATGGTTAACTTTAAAGAGGTTCCACTCACCTGAATCATGCCGTGACCGAATCGGAAGGCACAACTGGTGAATTCGTTTGCCACTGAAGGATCAGTGTTCTTGTCGTAGCCAGTATAATCACCAATTCGCCGCTCAAATTCTTCTCCGAGAACACGTGGTAAGTACTCCTTCAAATCGCACTATTAAATTTTTTATCCCGTTACCTCGTGACCACAGATATCTTTCATAGAGGGATCTCCGGCCGATTGATTGGTTAGCAAATTAGTGCATCTCATGTGACGAATAGGGGGTTGGTCGCAAACCAGAAGTGACCTTATGCTTCACCAGAGACGCAGGCTGAACCAGGAGTCTCTTTCTGTGCCAATTTAGCACATACCTTCGTTTTTTACGGGGATGTATTCATGCATGCATGCGTGGGTGCGTTGTCGCTCACGCGGATGATATTCAATGAGTCAACTCGGTCAAACGCCAGTAATTAAGCGAATGAGATGCATATGAGAGGTGGTAAGGAGTCCCCTCTTACAAATAAGCTCCTCGTACGCTCTGAAAAAGACTGGTAAGCTACCCGTGCGTATGCCAAGCTCTCACGTAGAGGGCTCAGACGGCTATCCGTGGATATCAAACGCTAAAAACAATAAAATAAGTTAGCCCCATCCCCTGACCACGAAAGGGTCCCGATACGGCAGCGTTGGGTAGCACGAGTACGGAGGGTCTGCTAAAATCTCAGGGCGATTTTACGCCACCTACATTTCGATGTACGTTCGTTTGCATCTAAGTCCTTGATAGAGGACGTGATCACGCAAGCAAGAAGGATAAGGTACGACGTCATCGGAATGGCCGAGACGAAAAGACGCAACGCATTCGACTTCGTCTATCACGCCGGAGAAGAAGTGTTTCCTGGAAAATACGACAGTAGAGGAGTCGGTGGCGTTGGCGTTCTCGTCAGCATGAGTTCTGCCATGAGCACTGATTCTTTCGAACAACTGACAACTCGAATCGGACGTTTACGGTTGAAGAGATGGGGATCGATACTGGCTTTGAGACCCTTCTTCGTCTACGCTTCGACATCAAACCGTGAAGAAGAAATTGAAGCGCTCTATTTAACCTTGGAGAAGTTCTACAAAAAAGACCATACATAATTTAAAATCATCTTGGAGGCTTTAACGGTATGATTTGACCCAGAAGAACGTCTGATGAACGTCACATTGAAGCCAGTGAATGAGAACGGAGCAGCCAGACTGTGCGGCTATCTAAGTTTATCGTGATGACTAAAATCATGGTAAAATGTAATTCCAGAAGCCCTACTCTTAACGCAAGAGGTGGAAATCTCCCACTGGAGAGTAGCATGACGAAATAAACCACATGGTAGCAAATCGAAAAATTTACGTAGCCGATTTCGCCGCTGTCCCAAAATTATGCGCGGGATTAGTCAATTCACTTCCCTTATGCAAGATCCCATCTCTCGCGGAGGAGAGAAAATCGCAATGTTCACCAAACGAAACCCCACAATCAGAAAAAACTGAGCAAACGGCGAACTATTTAGATACCTAGTTGTCTATTGGGAAGATACCGCTATTGTTACTGAGAACACCGAGGAGAAATGCGATCAATCCTTTTAAGCTCTTCATGCTAGAAGTTACCTTTGAAAGTTAGAAGTCACCAGTGGGCGTCTCTTCCCAGAAATACTCGTGTTGATACGTCATTGGAATCGCACGACCACCAACTCATGTTCGAATTTGCAGAACTATAGAGAGACGAGGCAAAAGAAGATTTAAAGAGAAAAGAGCAGCAGTTATGGTCGAAGCTGTAGAGGCTGGAAAAAGCATTCGTAATGTTTGTCGAAACTTCAACAAATGCAAAGCCAAGAGGATTGCACTCCGTCGCCCAGACGGAACAGTTACAGCGTCTAGAAATGCAATGGAGAAACGCATTGGATAAGATCAGAACATCTGAAGAACCATCCGCCAGTCCTCGTAAGCACACTGGCTCGGCTCTTCACACGTTGCCTGTCTGAATGCAAGGTCCCTACCCAGTGGAAGACCAGCAAGACCGTGTTGTTGTTCAAGAAGGGCGGCCTATGCGATATAGGCAACTATCGCTCAATCTGCTTAGTGTCTGTCGTCTACAAACTTTTCACTCGAGTTGTCCTAAACAGGATTGACAAAACACTGGACGAAGCACAGCCATGTGAGCAAGCAGAGTTTCGAAAAGGATTTAGTATTATGGACCACATCCACACTAAGATTCGTTGAAGTATCGCGAGAGTACAAAAGACCGTTCTGTCTCACTTTCATCGGTTTAATCAAGAAATCACAATGGTGAACGCGTTAGCGGAAAGAGTAATACCGTGAACGAATTTCACCACAGACACCTGTGGCCCGGAATTTTCCAAGTATTTCAACGTCGATGTATTTCGCATAATACGCTGCAGTGAAAATTGTAGTAGGCAATAGATAAAAAGTTAACACTGTGCTCTTGTCTCAGCTCAGATAAAAGCAGTAATGAAAGCCTTGTACAGCCAGCACTTCTCTATTCAGTGTGTAAAGATTCCTCGCGAGGTATATAAAAGCTTCACAGCCAAGATATCACCATTTTACAACGATATTAACACCGATGTCAATAGAGGAGTTAGGCAAGGTGGTACCATCTCACCAAAATTATTTACTGTCATTCTGCAGAACGTCCTGCGAACATTGAATTGGGACAACATGGGGTTGAAAATTGACAGTCGCCAATCTTGGCTTTGCTGATGACACCGTCCTTATAACACCAAGCATTACCAAAGCAGAACGTATGTTTGCCGACTTTAATAACGCCTGTGGAAAAATTGGTCTGCGACTAAACCTCATGAAAGCGATGTTCAAGAGGAACGGATTGGTTTCGTTTGCCCTATTCACGCTAAACGGAACGAATATCTCCGAATGCTCCAGTTACGTCTATCTATTTCGGGAAATCAACATGATGAACGGCTTAGTCCAGTGTTGAGCAGAAGAAAGCAAGCGGCTTGGCGTGCATTAAGGGCACGAAGGATGTAGTGAAGCGAACAAAGAACATGCGACTCCTTATCCATCTTTTCGACCCCACGATTCTCTGTACTTTAACTTAGGCGTCAAAAACTTGGTGGCTAAGTAAGTAGGATGAAAGATCACTTAACATTATAAAACAGGCAGTCGAAAATACGATGCTAGGAGTATACCGTTTCACACAAGTAAGGGAAGGGATCCGAAAGACCGACCTGCATCAACGATATAAAATCAAAGGTGCCGTTCCACACGCCAAACTATCGAAGATAAGGTGGGTCGGACACGTGTTGCATATGAACGTTCACAGATAGACAACAGCCATTAGTGACTCTAAATTCCTCTGAATCTCAAATGCACACCAGGAATGTAGCCGGGCTGTTGCTCAATGTTTTTCACAAAAATGATGGTCAATGAGTCTCTAAGATCGTGCAGAGCACACTCGGTTACTCTTGCAAGCGATATTGAGGTATTCAAGATTTACTGGCGCCAGCTCAATTCACTTGACGGTCGACAGGACGACAGTTGACATATAGATCTTCCGAACCTTTTTTAAAGCAACACAACAATAGAGATCCCTTGAAACAGCAAATTAATGAATTTGTACCACCAGCGACTTCTCTTGCATCTGTAGAAAGCTACAATGAAAATTTCGCCGAAGTTTTAGGGTTTTCTTCACTTAAGGCCATTCTGATTATAACTGACATGGTAGGTTATCTTCTGTATGATAGCGCCAATGATCTTCCTCGTTTCATGGAATATTCGCTCCTGATCCCAATGAGGATTCACCTGTTGCAGTGTGGAAGCAATCCTGAATGAGTTTAAGCAGTGATTTTCCTAACGGTTGCCAACTTTCTCTTCTTGGTGATTTAGCTAGATAAAACACACCAATTCAAAAACTAACATGCACGCAAAAATTTTCGAGGGTTCTTATACCCCTCTTTCGGATTTCCGTTGGTAGAATACTTTGCTCTTCAAAGCTATGAACTGACAGAAATTTTGCTTTCTTTTATAAATTCTTACAAATCAATAATTATTTATACACTACTGGATTTCGTAGAGAATAAAATAGGGTTAGTAGGTGGGCAAATAATTTCATGCGTACTTGTTGTGTTCACGAACGAACAAGGTGTGAAGAGCTGCCAAACCGACAAAAATGTTTGCCCTGTCGTCACCAGCCACTACATTCATATTCGTATCTGAAAGCACCACAACCATGTTTGCCTAACAGGATAGTTACTTATTCACAGTTGGTAGTGCATGTGACCGCCAATGTACTAAGCAGTCAGAAACTTATTCAGACCATCATCACAAAAGATACCCACCGATTGGTGGAAACACCCTGTTTTTGACGAGTTTCGTCTTCAGAAAGGCACCACGTCGGAAGAGAAACTGATCACGATCGCTGCTGCCATAGATCTGAACTCGAATGAATACGCTAGCACACGGGTAGTTCGTTCACAAAATTTTCGCCCGATCTACCACGAATGCGTCACTTACGCATCTACTAAATTGGAAAACGATCTCAAACGAACCATAGATCCATCGACGAAGGCGGTGTTTTCGTTAAACTGCTCACGGATGTTGCTCTGACCAGTTCCACAGACCGGGGTTGACCGAGCAACAGGGAGGCACATGAATCGCCCAAACCTGAACCAGCTTGCACAAAAATGTAACAATGAAATGATGGAAACAACAGTGTACGACGAAACGATGAAAAAGAAGGCCGCAAAAAAAAAAACGGAAAACGGCGCAGCATCCCCGAAAAACTACACTAGAAAAAAGATGGAATTGACACCGATTTTTAGCTTTTAGGAAACCCTATTCATTAGGCTTTTATTAGTTTGGTTTTTACACAACTTGGATTTCTGGTGTTAAAACAGTACTTTATCCCAGGCCGACAATATGTTGACTATGCCTTACCACTACATTGAAACCCGATCGTTCTTCATTCGGTTATTTGAATAAAGATGATTACTCACGACAAAACTTATAAAGATTTAATTCGTGAAATCAAGTAAGTGCCGCCAGTAACATCTATGGCATATAAGAACATTGGAAGTAAGATGACAATGAGATGGTCGTATGTGTGCTTTCAAAATGAGGATTTGATCATGAGCACCGCCACTACGCCTACAACTCAGATTCACGTGGAGTGACTGAAGATGATTTTTCAAGGTAGCTCTTTTCCTCAGAAATAATGAGGTTACCGCGAAGCCAGAATTCTGAATTCTTTAGACCTTTCTCGAAAGCAGTTTGTCAGAAACCTCTGAACCGTTGGTATGAAGCGGACACAGTGGCAACGCGGATGTGCACACCACAAATCTAACGAAAATTCCTATCCATTAATCCAATTCAGAGAATCCTTGGTACCTTAAATACTACCTGGGTCTCACACTATTTCAGAATCGTTGTTTCCACGAACTTTCCAACGCTATCTCGAATAAATTTCTCACTTGGATACATGGATATTTGGATAGCCTGTCCTCCAGGTCGGTTATCCAGAGGGTCGCCAGCATAATGTCCATTTTTTGAACATTTGCTGGTTTAGTCACTGTGCTTCTCTGGAGTCTTGATGTCAGGCAAGCCAAAGTGTGTTTAAGATCGTCATCACCACAGGAAGTCGTCGCCCTTGTAGAACAAAAGAAGATTTACCACCACGCTACTAGTTTGATACCGAACTACGGTGGATCCTGGTATTGGTTTACTTTTAGCTGGGCTTCCTAGTGGAAACGTTGTACTCCTCAGTCTGGGAGACCCTGCCGAGGAATGAACCCTTGCTGTACATCACAGCCCAACACCAAGGTACAACTCCCAGCCACGATGAGCCGGTAAACCATTGGAAGGCTCACATCCCACTAATGATGGTAAATTGAAGATTTGACTTTAAAATTGAAATGTCTGGAAAGAATACGGCTTTTAACCAGTGTGGAACTAGGAATTTGTTTTACTAATGGGATGACGTTGCCAAAATTTATAAAAGGCACATAATTGATCAATTTACGGCTGAATATGGCTTCGAGAAGAACGCTTGGCACGGCGTACTACAGTATTTTTGTTTTCCCTTCGAATGCTACTCTATTTACACATCATTGCAATGCATAATATTTCATGCACACTTGCGCTGCATAATTGAATTGTAATGCAAATCGTATTTCTCACAAAGTATACATGTTACAGGGCTCATAGCACAGATGTCGACAAATCTACCTTCACGAGTCCAAATTCGCATGCGGCTCGATACATTAACGACGCATGGGGAGGACGTGTTAACGAAGACGCTGTACCGCGCTGGTTTCAAAAATCTTGCAGTGGTGAATTCAACTTTAAAGCTGAAGAAGACTGGAGTCACCTTTTGCTAATGACGACGATAAATCGAAGGATTTGATGTACAGCTGGAGAGATCTTCTTCCATGAAAACGCGCTGCACAGCGACACATCGCGCTAGCGACGCGGATAAAAGTCGAATGATCTGAGATGCGGAGTTGCTTCATCCACTCGACAAACCTCTCACCCACCGATTTTCACTTCTTCAAACCTCTCAAAAGCTTTCTGTGGATGGAATGCTTCAGAAACGAGCCCGGGACTGATACTGGCTTTGTGACTTTATAGCCTCCAAAGCTAAAGGGTTGTACACAACCGGGATAGAAACTTTTTCTCGCAGGCAAAAGTGCGCAAACTCTGGTGGCATTCTACCTCAATTAATTAAGTTTACTTTTAGCTGAGATGCTCTACAGGGTCACTTTGAAGATTTGCATTAATTTCCTATAAACCTAACACTAGCTTTCTGTTATATCACTTCAGCAAAGGTTGATACCATAAAAGACCATGATCGCTCGCAAGCAATCACTCTGCGCTAAGATCCATGGGATGATAGTAACAAGGATTTTTCAAAAAAAAAATGCGACAACAAATGGGGAACGCCTTATTCATGTCAAAAGCAACAACACTAATGCTGACATATTTGCAAAACTCCAGACCGCAGGTGTCTACGCTTGAATTCAAACACGTTATTACCCTTTCCAGGGGCTAACACGTTCACCACCACACCATGCGGGTCTCGTCCGCCTTTCCCTTAGCCATATTTTATAGATGCTATGCTAGTTATATTTTTTATCATATCCTGCCATGAGAAAAGAACAGGCAGTAAATAAAAAGTGATTACATTATGATTTACACTACAGCTTCTGTTGAACTGGGTTCAAGGCCGATTTGTGCTCACCAGATCGATCCCGCTGACGGATGATTGCTGATAGCACCTATAAAACACAACTGAGAGAAAGACCAAAAGAAGGACCCACATGGTGTGGCGATGAACGCGCTATCCCCCGGAAAGGGAAATAACGTTTTCGATCTACACCGCAGGCACCTGCGGTCAGGTGTTTCGCAAATATCTCAGCGTTATTGTGGTTACATTTCACATCACACCCTGCCATAAAAAGGATAGGCAGTCAATAAAAAATTACATTAGGCCAGAAATATTTCCACAACCAGCATAACCATGATCTATGAAGTACGAATAGCTACTTGTTATGCAGAACTATAAAAACACTTCTTGACTTATACTGAAAAAGTACTTTCGATCACTATTCCTCACAACTTATGGTGATTATAACGAATGCTCTGGCCAGGAAAAGGTGCTTACGTCGGATCTGCCCTGGAAAGAAAGACGGAAAAGCATCGGCCTTGGTTCGAGGTGCACGCGGCGCATTCCTGGTTGTTCAGCATGGTGGTCTTGGACATGTCGTGAGCAATAAATTGACCCCATTGCATCAGAAGAGCATTAGAATGGTGTGGGATCTGAAACAAAGGTCACTTTCTATCGCAACATCTACCAGTTCAGTTCGAAATGGGCTGAGTGCACCTGTGCTGGGGAAGAGAGCAGCAGACGTGACGCATCACGGGAGGATGGGCGTGTCCGAGTGAAGGACGCTGAAAGTCGATGTACGCACGGATTTTTCGGCTGTTTTTTGATATGAATGCGATAGCTGTCTCGTTCAAAAGGGCTTCTACTCATATCGTCGATAGTACAGAAGTAAAAAATAATTCCACTTCCATAAGCTTCTATCATTTTGCTGGGAATCATCGAGGCCCATATTTTGACCACTCAAAAACGCATCCCTTTTGAAATCTGCATTCCTAGTAGATACGATTAACCTGATTGTACTGCCTTAAAGCACTTGGCTGCATCACTGGCAACCTTTTGATGGATTACGTACTGTCGGCGTATGAACAAGAACGTTCGTCCTCAAGGAAGAAGTAGAAATTATCATAAACTAAGAAAGATTGTTTTTTTTTTTGTAATGAAACAGGTGGACCCGAAGAATGGATGCTTTATCTCTTCGGCTCCGGATTGTCTCTCACTTTCCTTACAGTTTTTTTTTCATAAGTAGGGCTTGCGCCTTTCTCAGCTTGTGTCTATAAAAAATGCATTTTACCCATCGATTCGTTCAAAGTTCTGATTAAACAAGTAGGAAAAACATAAAAGGCGGTTTGATGTCGCATTAAACAAACATGCGCCGATCTAGTACAGAAAGGCCAGACCAAGACCAAAAACACAATCACACCTGGATAGATAGCGCGGAATAGAAATTTGGTGATTTTCATGACCTTCAAGCACACCAGCGGATTTGACGAGTAACAGCGGCAAGGAAATAATTCTCTGTTGCACTCCGAAGTTACTCCACGACTAGTTCGGCTAGGAGTGACACAGATGATGACTTGTTAAGAAATTTTAGTCTTTTCAAAAAAACCCTCCAAAAATACCAAGATTCTTGTTAAAAGCAAAAGTAGGGGATAAAATAATTCAGAAGACGTGCCAAGAGTACATTTGTATGATGGCGGTGACCCGTCATCAGCAAGAAAAGTTTTAGAAGAATTTAAGAAAACATTTTAGAAGCGATTTCAAATAAGCATCCTTTACTATGTGCTCCAAAAGTTTTGCCGCGGATGCGAAAGATTTGTCGACGACAAGCACGATTGAGTATGAGTGTGTCTTAACTATTATACATAGTCGTGAGCTATCTTATTAGCGGAACTGAGCATCAATTCGTAAATATGGTGGCACAAAAACAATCCTATTATACCCAAGTTTTCCTTTTCACTGAAAACACGGCAGTGTCGAAGGCCCTGAGAGTTGTGTAACAGACGAAAGTGTCCAGCAAAGCTTTCAAAAGCTGTTAAACTGCATTTGAAACGCTTAATAACATCCTCAGTCATCAGCCAAAACCACCAAACCATTTCCCTCACTTCATACTTTCCATGTGTGGAGTTTTAGCATAAAATCTGATTGACACCACGACTGTTTAACATCCACCACGCAACACTTTATCGCCGTGTTTATTTATTTGGATACTTCAATGGGCTTATCGTCACAGATCTGAGTACCCCGACTATTGCGCAGGTTTTTTCTGACTGGGCAAGTTTTTATCACAGGTTTCCTGAGATATCAATGCTTTCATAGCCTTCGAAGTAGCCAAAACAGGAAATTGCTTGATATTCTGGATTGGGAAAAGATTTTCTGTTTTGCGAGTGACATCCTTCCAATACGTCACAGATTTCGGTGATCAGTCTGGTAGTTGATAGAGGATGATGTAATAGACTGGATCCAGTTTCCTTAAAACAATACATCCACGAATAGGCTTTTCTCAGTGGTATAGTAAATGAATACGTTAGCTCTCTTTTATAGTAATGTTTCCTAAATGAGGTGTCGAGCCCATTCACATGGGTAGCCCTGCTGAAAGGTGAAGATCGGGTGCCGCTGCTCAACTCCCAAGCGCACACTCTTTTAATGGTGTGGAACCAAAAAACCACGACGATTTTCAGTTCATTTCGAAACATATTTAAAGCCTCCCTTAGCGCTTCTCGACATCTTTCATACTATACGAAACCCTCTGGTGATTCTTAAAGCTAAATATAAACCTTTTTCCTTCATTATTAGGACTTTTATAACTTCCTAGCCGTTCCTATTGATGTGCAACTGTTGAAGAATGCACGAAGCAACGAATCATTGATGAATTAAAGTAAAAACTATGAAGAGAATAAAAAAGGAGGAACAGGGCTCGTAAAGGTCGTGCACACTATGCACAGCAATTCTTCGAGAACTTATATAATTCAAAAAATTTCTCACGTACACGTCGGAGCGTTAAGACCGTTATCATACATCGGTGTCTTGAGCCTCACCAGGGCACTGAATGCTGATCCAGCCAAGGGACGGTTCAGATTGTTGCATGTGCCATCAAACGTTCGAAATCTGAGGTAGAAAAGTTTTCCTATACAGGTTATTTAACTTTGTTAGCAACTCCTAAAATCGAATGGTAGCAACTTCAAATGGTAGCAGAGGTTTCTGTTGCAGTTGGGAGATTGCTGAGTTGGTGCACAATTGAAGTTTGCATTGCTGTTTCTAACGTCATTGATAGAAAGTGTTTTGCGATGCGAAGTGTCTAAAAATCAAAATCCACTTTCGAAAAGTGTTGTTAAATCTCTATAGCACTGATGGGAGTGATGTATCCTATCAGGATCTCATGAATCCAAGGCTTAAAATAAGCCTTGCCTTCGTGAGTAGTGACGAATGTGCAGTCTTCTTCACGAAATACACCATCCTTTCCAGATCCTCCAGTGATACCGACTGTTCTGCCTGAAATAGTTGATAACGAGAAAATGGAAGCTGATAAAGAAAAGACAAGCTATACCGATGCAACAGAGTAGGTCTTTGGATCGGTGAGGGTGCAGTCGGAAAGATGGGAGGACGTGGAAAAAAAAAGAAGGAAAGGGCTGTGATTGGAGTGATAATCTCCATGACAGTAGCTGATAGTGTTGTTCATGACCCACAATGGTTTTTGGAATGATTCTTAATTTCATGAAGACAATAGATGAAGAAACATAAGAGTGTTGTGATGGATAGAATGTCAAAAATGATTGAAATTTCTTTTGAAATAGGTCAGAATGAGCAGCGAAAAACTTGCGAACCGATCCAAGCACTGCTACAACAATAACAAGAGGATTTTTATAATATCACACATCTAAGGTTTGCCTAAGACTCCTTAAGAAGAAAAAAAACAATCCGGAGGACAGCAAAAATGAGCATCTTCTAGCCAACATGACAGAAGACGTCTATGGCGGTGCTACGATATGTGTGTTATGGAAATTTCTCTGCATTATGAACCTTACACACGCGATTGCAATTCTCGGCTATCTACAGCAGTTAAGTGATGATCTGCTCTCTTTCTTTCCAACTTTGAGATAGCGTGTCTTAAAGTGATTGCAATACTTCATTTCTATACGACGCTAGATTAGTCAACATAAATCGTAGGGTGAAGCAAAAACTTTCATGAGCGCGACAAAGAATGTGCGCCAGGATCAGCGAGCATTGGGACGCTAATGTCAGGAATTCCTCATGATCGGTCAAATGGCCAAGGGCCGAGCACGTGCTCACCTTTACAAGCCTTGCACGCTCGCGCACAGTTCGCCAACATCCAGACGGCGTTCGTCTCACATTCTCGGATCGCCGACCAGAAACTGCACAGCCGGTGCCGGTCGACGCATGCCATGGTACCTGAACATGGACGACGCTCCAGGAGCAATCACTCAACGTCGTCATGAAATCCAACTACATCTTCACGTTTTATTTCTACTGGTGCTGATGAAGTACATAGCGAGCATCGTTGTTAACGATAACACATTTTGTCACTTTTACACGTTCTATATCGAAATGAACTTCCGGATAAATATTAAAATCCAACATGCTTCACTTGTTACTGGGTTCAGATTATTGGCGACGATTCTTCCCTAATCTTCACGAATGATGCGAGATTATAAAAGAAGAAATGATCTTAGGAGACAACACATCACCACATTTTCTCAATGGCGATATTACAAAGCACTGCACAGTGATCTGCGCCCCCATTAAGCTCAGTAATGCCAAGCTTATTTGAAAACTGATATGGGTGAACGTCTACCACAAAATCTCTCTTTTAGGCACAACTCAACATCAATGGAACAAGAAAAAAAATGGCTTGAAAATGAAGTATTCACGAAAATTTAAGTCTCGGTAGATCCCCTTGGAAGGCATAAAAAACTAAACACATAGGAAGAAGTAGGAAAGCGCGCGCCAACGAACTTCAGCGAATTCGTTATAGTTTTTACAACTGTCCATAATTCGAATAACGAAAGCACTGAGACGGAGCGCTGAGCTTCTTGCGCCTGCCGTTTGATTTAAACTCTTTTAAGACTTAACACTTTTAAGAAAAAAATTGAGGCTGAATTAGGTTTTTTACAATTTTTAACGCAAGCGAGTAGACACTAAACAAAGAACGACGCCTTCGAAGACATCGTTGCGCCTCAGTGAACGATATCCCACCTGGCCGACCATTTGAGTGTTCGGATTACAAATAGAAAAGAAAAAACCAAAAAATGCATTTTATAAATAACAGAAACGAATTTGGTGGCATCTGAATAGAAGAAGTTATAATGGTACTATCAATCTCGGCACGCATACATTGAAAGCAATGCATGAAATGGTAAATATATTGATTGTACGATTTTTCTCTAACGACACATAGTTATACCGTTGCACACATCACACGAGACAGGGCAGTGGTCTTCCATCCATTCCTTGTTTGCCTGACATTCTCCGATGGAACTCCAGAACTTGCAGAGATCATGCTGGTCGACGCAGCGACTTCTAAATTTCGAGTTAAAACCGTTATTTGGCACTTTTTTAAATGGAATTCCGTCTTATCACATTGTGTCTGTGGCAACTCACGAGCTCCTGAATCGACCAGCTATACTACACGTCATTCAAATATTGATTGCACAACCGTCATCGCCAAAAATAAAAACTGATCTCGCTATCTGTTCGATTTCTCATCTTTTTCACATTCAGTGTTGCTTTTCGCACCCAGTGTTGAGTCGTTTCGCTAGTTAGAGTTGGCAACGTCGGAAACATCATGATTTATTGCCAGTTACATTTTTTTTCGTAAAAATAGAGAATGAGAGAAAGATGAGCATGAAGTGATGACCCTAAACGTTTATGATATCAGCAATTTGCGTGAATTTGAGTCTCATTTACGGAAAAGCGGAAACCATTCCGTCCACTCTATCCGTTCTTCTAATTCTAATTTTTCTTTATCGCATGGTTTTTCTTATGGCGACCTTTTGCGAACACAGAAGATATTTGTTGCGCTTCATCAATTTTGTTGTATCCCACCTAATATTGTCCTGTGACCCTTCTTCTTCTTCTTCTTCTTCTTCAGAGCCACCCTTTTTCGTCACTTCTTCTTCGACAGCTTCTGACCGTTCAGCCGTTGCGTCGTCCGGTTTCTGTAAAGTAGAAAATTTATGTGTACTCAGAAAATTTTTCTCTGTAAAAGAGGGTACCAAAGAAACCTCTTCTTCCTTCGTGACATCTGCTTCCGTGTCCTGCTCTTGTTCTGCAGATGGAGGCCCTCGTAGTTGAAATGCTGGTCCGTTTCCACCACTTTCTAAAGGGAGGAAACATTTAAGACCTCATGCACCAAGCACCATGTTGCTTAAGATGCCGTGTAGCTTTCAACCAACCTACACTGGAAACAACATTGTTACCGTCTTCTTCAGCATGCGTCAGCTGTCTTCCTGAATTCACCGTCTTAACAGGGAAGGATGTTAGGGACACAGTTCTCCAAGCTCCTACTGTTTAGTTCTTGAAGAATAGACAAAATTAAATGTAAAATAACCAAGCTGTGTGGAGTGTTATAATTCGTTAATTTTCAAGAAATGGCAAACGGTTTTTTTGCCACCAGGATAAAAGGGCCTTTGTCTCGAACGAATTGCGTAGGATCCCGTGAACCGTTTGAGAAACGGAAACTACTGCTGTTGTTTATTTTTCTATAGAATGGTCGGTCGTGAGATGAGACCCGTCATAGAATACACACTGGCATTACTCGAGTTTACTAAGTGCATGAAAGGAAATCGTAGTTTTTAGCAACACTGGCATCGAACAGAACGAAATGCCGATGACCACTAAAACATCAGATTCCTCCTAGCAATGCAAAATATGTTATCTAGAGTGTTTTAATTCAAAAAGTAGGAATCATGTGTAGGCTGGCTACTTCATGCCGGTTGCGTGAGCTATAAAATACTGTTTGCATATCCCAATTCCAGGCGATTATTTGCTCAGTGTCTCGAAACGACAACAGAACGAACATGACAAAAAGAAAATAACTTCCATTACAGTTAGCAAGAGCTCCAGCTATGGATCAGCTTTGAGTGTGAGTTATTCGACCCCAATGAAAATAGACGTGTTCGTATTTCAGTGTTTCTCAGCAGCTGGAGTGAATCCGCAACGCTCACAGATCGACAGATCACTATAGCCCGAATTGAGCGGAACAGACAAATCGAATGAAGCGAACGACTGTCGAAGGGATTTCATTGTGTCGAGAGACATTGTCTTATGACCAGATATGTTTAGCAAATCACTGACGAGAGCATAAGAGCTCGGCATAGTTGGAGTTCAGTGTAAAAAAGCGGATGAAAAAAAAACAGTTGTAAAGTTCTTGGATCTCTGGTTTTCTAGAGAAATGATTCAAGAAACTGACGGTGCGGAAACAAACAATCACAGCTCACCTGCAAAAAAGACGATAATGAATATATGGTATTTCATGAGATGTCGTTAAGACGCAATGCGAGAACTCGTAGGGACCGCCGCCCGCCCCGCCCATACCCGGGCGCTTTCAGACGCCAGAAGGCAACGCGGTTCGTGCGATGCGCAGACACGAGCTGTCTCCCAGACAGTGAAAATGGTCGGGAGGGCAACCGGATGCGCCAATAACGACTGAAACGTGTAGATCACCAGTTGCGCAACCAGACCCACTCGGAAGGCTTCACGTAGGCGAACCCGCAGACCACAGATGCCGCGGGTCTACGGTAAACGCTCGAATGGAAATGGATAGTGCTCGCAACAGTTGACTAGTGTGGTATTCAAAAATGCTCCCACAAACACTTCAGTAGGTGTTGCAGTGGCTAAGAAGTAGATTTAAATTTGCAGAATGTTCTGCGATTTTAGTGCCGCAGTTACCACGTCAGCAGCAACGAGGTGAGAACAACTTCCTTCAAATCCGCTTTAAGGAAGTATAGGCATGACTCGATGAGATCCACCATCTTTTGCAAAATTAGCTGCTTGCTTTTAGCTGTTCGGGAAAAAATGCTGGTGTATTATTTTGTATTTTAAAGTGTAAATAGTTTTCGTGTCACGAAAATTATTGCAAAGCCAGCTAAAACACTGGCAATTACTGATACAGCAATTGAACACTGGTAGAAGCACCTGGTGGTGCAGAGGTTATCCAAAGGCTTGAGTCAATTCTACCATGTTTTAAAATGTCGTATCTTGTTCTTGTGGAAAGATTTCGACATTATCTCAAAG
Source organism: Angiostrongylus cantonensis (assembly GCA_009735665.1). Lineage (NCBI taxonomy): Eukaryota > Metazoa > Nematoda > Chromadorea > Rhabditida > Metastrongylidae > Angiostrongylus > Angiostrongylus cantonensis. The sequence goes on along the minus strand of MQTX01000042.1, from coordinate 218,247 downwards.
ACTTTTCTATTCAACTTGGAGTAGATGGCGTAAGATATCAATGATGATCAGAAAAACGTGGCTCAAGTGTGCTCTCTTTTCAAGGTCAAATTATCTTTGTATACGAGATTTTGTAGCTACGTCTGCTCTATCATTCATGTTCGTTGTCTGGAAATGATTCAATTGAAACCGAGAGTTTTTCGCACGGGGTCAGATGTTTCGCACCGTCACCCACGTAATCCTTACTTGGATCGTCTTGAAAGGAGCATCGTCCGCGACATTGTCCTCAGTCATTCTTTCACAATGCTTCTCTCCCTTCGCTAGCTTCGGTAGTGTGAAAGGTGAGAAGCATACACAGCAAACATCCGTTTTCTAAAATAGTTGTTTTCAAGAAAATACTACCTGCGCTATGAATTTGGATTTTAGCTGGATGTACAGAACTTTCATGAAGTGCTAAGTAGATACTCAGCCATCACTTTCTTTGTTACTCTTTCAGCAACACACGAATGTTTCAAAATCAGACATTTGTGTGAAGAAATGAGTTAAAAGACGGGCCATTGCTTGTCATCATGTTCTAGTCGCAAGTTGAAGCAAAATTTTTATGAAAGAGCTAGACTTTGACAATGTAACAGATGTTCTTCGTTGTTCTTATGGTGATCCGCTTCACTGCATCTGTGACCCGCTCTTGATACGAAGCTGTCATGTCGAATTTATAGCAGATGGGGTGAAGGACGCTATCACCGTGTGGCACGTTCCTCTCGAAAGTCACGTCATGTAAGACCTTTTGAAATTATGTGATACGTCAAATGAATCTCACAACAGAATGAAAACAAGATTTTCTTTTTCCGTTGCCGATGAATACGATTCTCACACACGGACAGACCGTTTTCTCTCACCTGGGACGCACGACGACCATAAAAAGACGACGAACCGAGAAAGATGGTCGTTCCTGCTCGACTTTTATTCAAACACCAACTTGCACTTTTTAACTCGACTCCTAGGCATAGGTTTTCAAGTTATTCTAATAAAGGGTTTCGAGTAAACGAAGGCAGAAAGGAAAAAGGCAAAGCCATTGCCTAGGTTGGCATGGCAGAAAACACGTGTGCTCACGGAAAATGGCAGTGGAGGGTTTGAAAGCCGCCAACGTGAGGTTCCAAATTTCCGTCATGTCTCAGCATCATTGTGGCTATATTTCGCATCATATCCTGCTGTGGGAAAAGAATAAACAGCAAATAAAAGTGGAAACGCTGTGATGGCAGAACAGTTGATCAGAACAGTTGGCGTTGAAACTTCACCTTTCGTTCGAGGTGCTGAGAGGGCGTTCTTTTCAATAGAACTAGTTCTTATACAAAATGTCAGGTTGCCGCACACATCTGCGCCAGCGTTCCCAGGTGTTCCCCATCGATCGTGCTCACAAACTCGGGCATAATAACGAGCTAGTATCGGCTTCAGATGGAATATTTCAAAGCATTAAATTCGCTGAATGAAATCGGATTTTAGACGAACTACTACTGCAAAAATTCAACCTTTTGACAGACCAGCGACAGTTTTTTAAACAGCGAAACAGTCTGCACTGGTTCTTTAGCATAAATTGAGAGAAAACAAAGGTCTATATATCTAGCTATATCAGCTTTATATCACTGTAACTGATTGAATGATTCACAGATCACAGAACTGCAGTATGACTTGTTCAGAAACTTTTTCGTTTTTTAAAATAAAATCCATTTCTTCAGAGATCGCTCAAAATCATGCGGGAAGCTCGATTTTAACCTTGATGCTACAGTGTCAGTTTCAACTCATCAACTTGGTTATAAAGGCTTCTGATGAGCTTCAGTGTCACTCCAGCTTCCAGCTGTACTGGCGCGTTAGAGAAAGATCAAGCTGTCGCCGCTGTGGTAACAACAATGTGAGCAGGTTTTTTTTCGTTCCACTCTGTCTTTCTTTGGTCGTATGTCTATCGCTCATCTCAAATCAGCTTATTAACGACTAAAAACGAATTGGAACAAATACCGCTCAGTAAAATAGTCGCCAATACAATCATTATGGACAAAAAGCGCATTAACTATCTAAGCCGTCACATAGAAATGCAAACCTTTACAATTTGGGAGCCCCTCTAACTTTTTGTTAGTATCCTTTCTCAGCCAGCAACTTTAAAATTATGTAATTACTGAAATAGTTACGAAATTAAAGTTTCATTAGATGTATTGTCTACAGGTCTCCACGTTCAGCCTACTGTCGTTATTCATCGTTGCTGCAGTTAGTCTACCTAAAGATAGGCAACATGTTTGGCAGAGTGGTTAAAAGTGTCCCGTAATACACGCAAGGTTACACTAGTTCGACACATCAGCATGAAAACACTGACTTGACATATTTGTACACCATGCACCGTAACTCATTCCATGTGCAAAATATGAGTCGTCTAATCACATGTTCAACGCTTAGTGAAGTCAAATTCACAACAACATCTTCTAGGGACACCAAAAGCTTTGGCCTTTTTAATTCCGAAAAATGCATGGAGTTAATCATAAATCAAAGGCAAACACAAAAAGAATAAAACTCGATCCATGAGAGTTGCTTAATTTTAAGAAGCAATTGAAAACGGCTATCTTCGGCCTCCTCAAAGTCAAACGTATTTGCGAATTTTTAAAGTGTTGTAGAAAAGTTCATGCATTTTGCCTAAGCTTTCTGGCAAGACCACACTTCCTGTTTCGATGCAAATGTGGTAGAAAATGACGTTTTCCGTGTGAACACAGCGAACATGATCAAAAAGATGATAGGCGCCCAGAGTGTCTGGATGACTTCCAACTACGCGAGAGGTGGGGCGACATGTGAATAGCAGTTAGCACAGGAGAACAACGCGACGTGACTGCTATAGAAGTCATACGATGCGAAAGCAATGGCCTCATTCAAATTCAAGCCAACACATTCCAGCTCATAGCGAACTTTACTGGTTGCAATAAAGGCAATTAAAGCACACAAATTTTTTAGTAAACGATAGAACTCTTCTTGTTTTACAACGATGAAATCCTCATTTTCTAGAGTTCATCTGACATATACATCCCTTAATTTATCGGTAATCGGGGCTAATTTTTCAAGAAAAAACAGACGAACAAGCAGGATTTCATCCAGTATAGCAGGATGCTTTTCGCTGCTGTCTCATTATGTTTGCAGATACTGTTCTCCATTTCTCCCATAGGTTTACCGCCTCAGCGTGGCTGAGAGGTATTCTTGGGTATCGGGCTGCGATGTACAACGAAGGATTCTTCTCCCAGTAGGGTCTCCCAAGCTCAGAAAGAATGTGGCGTTTCTATCAGGAAGCCTAACTAAGTAAACCAATACCAGGATCCATCACCCTCCTGGTATCAAACTAGTTGCATAGTGGCAAATATCCCTCTGATCGACAAAGATGGCGATTGTCGGTAATACCGGCTTTGGCTTGGATGACCTTGGGACTCCTGGGAACCACTGTGGCTAAACCAGCAAAATTTCGAAAAAAAAGGATCTTTTTGCTGCTGGCGCCGCGCAACTAATGAGGACTTAACAACCTTAAAAACATATGATTTGCTTATAATTTTTGAATGGTTTCATTTCAAACATTTTCGAGTTTGGAAGGGCGATGAAAAGTGTTTATGCATAGGATACAGCAAGGTCTCTTGCGTAAACGTATGAAGCTCTGAACTTTTGAAATCTTCTAGTGATCGAGAAATGATCATCAGTCATCGAAAACCAGCCTCGACACGAAGAGATTAAACTGCTGACACAACGAGACAGTGCCGATGCTTTAAGAACATCTCCCAGTGTTTTATACAGGTGACGAATTGCAATACACGTTTGGTTCACGCTTTCAAGAACGTTCACGCTGTTTTTCATGTTGAAAGCGAAATTTTTCGACAGTTTGCAACCGACTTGATATTTAAGACGCCGTACACTTTCACTTTTACTTTCCAATATTCTGATTAGTTGTGACATTTATGACCACTGAAACCAGAACTCTTCCCAGAGTGATGTGGAAATTTGAAGGACCAAGGTCAACGATCAACACTGGACAAAAACAGATCAGCAATGAAATTCCTGGAAGGTGAAAGCCAGATGCGCCCTGCGATTCATCGCGTAGAACAATATATTTTCTACCTATTATGTCTGAGTTATTATTTTTAATTTTATAAATAATCTTTTATGGGTCGTCTTCACGTCTACTGTGCAGATCCCAACACTACTCTCATTCGATTCGTTTCCTGGCATCTATTGTGCAAGAAGATCTTCCAATTTTTACGCGTGGCTTCGGTTGCTGATTGACGATTTTCATTTCATCTCGAATATCGCAGAATGCTGGTTGAGCAGTTCTTTCTGGAGTCCTGAGATAGCCAAGCTGGAGCGTTCCCAGCTGGATTGCAGAGAGTGGTATTTTTTTCCCAGACAAGTCCAGTAACAATTTCCCGACCACGGAGGTATGAGAGGCTTGGTTGGCCCGGTGCGGAATCGAATTAGCACCATGCTCGTGATGACGGACATCACTACTACTGCACTATCCGCTCCTTATTATTATTACTATTATTGTTATTATTATTTGCTTTGGTTGTTTAGCCTGAACCGTCTAAACAAATATATTGGTTATTCACGTCGAGGTTAAGTGAAAATCGGTCTAATGAAGTACTATTATTATCATATTTTTTATTATTATTGTTATTACTGTTATTACCAGCGTTATCAATACTATTAATTACATGAACCGTCATCACATTTACTTTCGGATCACGGGTTTCGATTCGTTTCGTTTTCCTCGCACTCGTCGTCCACAAAGGTCTTCGAGCATTTCGCGTGTTGTTTCGGCTGCTGTTTGCGCTACCAGCGTGACTAAGTGAAGCTGCCAAAACATTTTCATCTGTACTGGACAGTTTAATTTGATCTAAACAAATAATTGGCTAAATAAAAGTTGGCAACTTATATAAAAAATAATTTCATGCACGATCTTACCTGGAAGATATTCCTAGGTGTACAACTATGACGCATGGTATAGTTAATTGTTACAACAGCATCCCTTAAGCGGCAAAGGAGTGCGACTATACCATCCTCAAGCCTATTTAAGAGAAAATCAGTACCTGTTAAACCTTTCATAAAAAAAAAATTATGAGGGCTGCTCGCTTCTACCTTTTCCTAAAAACGTGCAAAAGTGGTCTCCATCATAGGAACAAGACTTAGCAGATTTGGTGCTCGACGTGGCAATTGAATTTACAGGTGTCCACTCATGTTGTACAATGACTGCTGGGGCCAGAGGTGATAAAAATGAGTATAGAATGGAACGTTATTTTTATTGCGCCGCTTTATAAAGATCTGATACCAACCACACTTCTTCTACTACTAATTCATCAAAATAGCAGAGTGACAAGTATCAGTTGTACACCCACCAGTCATTATTTGAGTATATTGAGTCCTTGTGAAAATCTTAATGCGTAATGTGGCTTGACAAAAATCCCTTTGCGTTTAGTCAAATTGAACGGTAAGAAAAACGTTAGAACTGTAAGGTCTTTTATTTTCACCTTTCTATAGAAAGATGCACACTAGCTGCTTGCCGGCGCTGTTCAACCGGGGTGTATTCTTGCGCAGCTAGTCCAACTCTCCCTGGGTAGATAAGTAGCCATATTGTTACAGAAGGTGCCGAGCCACCTGCTATACAAGACGCTCAGATTAAATCTGAAAGATCACGAACATATTTTAGATATAAATTAATATGACTACATGTAGGCGAAAGTTACACGGCAATCTTTTCAGCAGACAAGTAGCTCACCTATTTTTTCTGCTGAACACACCAGTGTCAGAACAAACAGAAGACCGCTTATACTCAATGTTTGCTTGCAAATGGTGAGAAGCAACGCAGTTTCGCAACTAACAGGCAAACGTTCAACGAACGTATTGTTCACGAGACAGTTGAGTAAGTTCAACCTGTCATAGATAATTGGTAGATTTTTGGCACTTTATTTTTTAGCAGCGATTGTGCTACTAGACATCATAGATTGAGGAGCTTGTTTAGTCGAACTAACGTAGAAGTTGGAACCATGGAATTCCTCTACCTCACTAAAAACTTTTGCTGCGCTGTAAGAAGCTTCCGTCTTCAGAGAGCGAAACTTCCCATGAGCGAATCCACCTTCTGTAAAAAAAAACTGTAGTGATCAAAATGCTTTCGACTTCATATTATTTATATGACCTCATAAAATCGAGTGAGATTCTACTCGTAACATCACGGCTCTGAGGAAGGAGAAATCGCCGAAACGTCAGCCATAGACCAACAACACCAACAGCAGCGACAACAGCAACGACAAAGACAACGAAGACCTGTACCAACCTCGCATCAGCTCAAAAAGATCAGTTTATAAGACCATATAAATAAATATATCAACTATCTATGCTGAGCTTTATAGAAAGTCGGTCTTTTGACGTTCCATTAATTAGCCATTGTACGCTCCATCCTAACCATCCTTTCACTTTGACGACGACTAGCAAGACAGAAATTTGACTGCAAATTGGAATTCTTTCGTTGAAAACGGTCAGCGATTGCCTGCGGTGACAAGATAAGGGCGCTTCGTACGGTCGTCTTACGGTTTGAGTAATGAAAAAAATCAACTAATATTTACTAAAATCACAAACGATTTAGATGCCTCATTATTACTAAGTGCAAGTCTGCGCAAAGAAGCAGTTCCTGTTTTCACTCAAGGTGTCTTCGTAAGTAAAACGTAGGCGGCTGCCCAAAACTTCTCGACATCGGAATTGTGACAACTCTATATGCACTTTCTTATCCATGATCTATTCGGTAAGCTTCATAGCTTCGCGGTCAGCCGTGCAATGTATACAAAGTAGTGACGATGTGCGTTGGGAGAACAGCTACGTCGAATTCGCGCTGAATTCGAAGTGTTCCTCGAAACGCTCGGCATATAGCTAGCAGAACTATCACTATGAGAAGAAAAGCAGCACTCCAATACAATTCAGTGTTGAACACTTTCGCTTCTTGTGCCTAATGGTTTGGCATGCCGTCGATCAGGAAGTAAGGCGCTAGTTCGACACCCTCCTCAATGTTCTGTTACAGTCTACACGGTAACGCCTCAACCCGACTATTTCTAAGACTGCAAAAAAGTTCACTCGACCGGCGTTTTACGATTTCCATAAAGAAGCTGAAATCACCATGCAGCAACTGGAACAATCCAAGAAGTATTTGAAGACCATTACGGAAGATGAATGCGAGAAAAACGAATCGAACGCGAGAAGTGCTGGGACCCGCACAGTAGATCTGATAGCGAGTCATGTAAAAAATTTTTTTTTTGCAATTTCCGATTTTCTACATGTGAGAGATCATTAGTCAGTTAGTCTCGAGGTGGTTCGTAGCGGGGTTAAATTGTATTATACAGCAGCAAATCCTCAAATGAATTCACGCGTTCGCGGATGTTTCTGTACGTATGCAGATTTTACGATGTATGTGCATTTGGTCAATAACTCGTCTGGAAGGTTACCATGTGGAAACACTTTAAATATTTCTTTTGTTATTAAGTTACAGGTTCAGTGAAGGAGACCATGGAAACTTAACAGTAGTCACTTCTTGTTGAGAACAACAAAAATAGTAAGATGTCCTGAAATTAACCTCATAATTCAACTTGCGTTTTCAAAGCGAGCTTTCTGATCATTTTTGCAAAAGAAAATCAAATTTGTTTATAAAAATACACCTATAACTCATTTGTACGAAGTTGTAAAATGAGCAAAACGGGGTAAAAAAGGATAAAGCTCTCGGCGTTGATCAATCCCTAAGGGATGCGCAATACATTCGGCTTCATTAAGTATCGTTGGAGGTGATTGAATGCAAATCTGCCCTTTAAAATGGCTCGCGGTGGCCTACCGATCTATCGAGGCAGTGCTGCTATCCTCCCAGACAAATCTGGTACCAATTTGCCGACTTCGGAGGGATGGAAGGCTTGGTGGGCCATGGGCGCGAGGAACGGTTCCACATGTGTCGCAGTAGCCTCCAACCACTGCGCCACACGCGAAAGCAAGAAATAATGATAATAATACTTGTGACAAAAACAACTATAATACCAATAGTAATGGCGACGATATTAAGTGTGACAATGCAGTATCGCTCCCGAGTATCGCTGTTGTCGAAAAATTCTTCATGGGATTAGACCATCGCCTCCTTCGTGCAAGATTTCTTTTTTTTGCAGAAAAGAGAAAAGCCGTTAAATTTAGAGAACGAAGTGTCATCACCACCATAAACTGAGACTGATTTAGTTTATTAATTGGCTGTTGGAAAGTTTCTATATACATTATTAAAGCTGAAAGTTCGTAAGTCACCAAGAGACGTTTGTCTCAAGAGATATCCGAGCTGATGCTCCAGCATGGAATCGCACGACCTACACCGCCAACTCATAACCAAACCTGAAAACCAATACAGAAAGGCGATAAAAGAAGATCTTGGAGAAAGAAGGGCAGCAGTAATGATCGAGCTACAGAGGCTGGGAAAAGAATTCACAAAGTCCATCGAAAGTTCAGCAATCGAAAAACCAAGATGATTGCACTCCGACACCCAAATGAAGCGGTTACAGTTTCCAGAAAGACAACTGAAAAATCACTGGCGATTACAACTCGAATCTCTTCAAAATAGTGACGTTCACCTGCCCACATAAAGGATGGTTATGTAGTCTCACCAGTTTTCTGTTGCGCAACGCGACATGCTATTTCGTTGGTGGAGTTGAGCAACGCAACATCCGGACAGGATAAGACCAGAACACCTGAGGAACATTCTGCAGCCCTCATAAACACTATGGTTCGGCTGCCCACACATTGGTAGACTGAAGGCAATGTTCTTATTCAGTGGAAGATCGACAAGATCGTACTAATCGAAAAACCAAGATGTTCAACAAGGGTGACCTCCATGACATCGGCAGCTATCGCCCAATCTGCTTGCTGTATATCGTGTTAAGTTTCTGCAAAGTTTTCACTCAAGGCACTCTAAACAGAATTGAGAAAACGCTTGACGGAGGAGAGCCATTTTAACAAATAGGCTTTTCAAAAGCATCCAGAGCGATGGATCGCAACCATAATATAATAAAACTCATTGATGTATTGAGATCAAAAGAGGGATTAGCCAAGGCGGTATCATCTCGCCAATATTATTTTCTGCTACCGTCGAAGACACTCTCATACGTTACACGAACACTGAAATGGGCAACATGGGAGTGAAGATCGATGTCAGCAATTTCACCGTTTTTGCATTGCTGATAACATCGTACTTATAACTCGAAACATTAGCAGAGCGGAACGAATGCCTGGTGACTTTGATAAATCCTGTGAAAAAATTGGACTTCAACTAGATCTCACAAAACGATGTCCATAAGGAACGGAGTGGTCACGCTCAACGGAATGGATATCCCGAATGTCCAATTACTACCGTCTAAGTCAAGAAAACAACATGATGAACGAATTAACTCCAGAGTTGAGCAGAAAGAAGCGAGCAGCTAGGGGAGATCTCATGAGCATTCGGGATGTAGTGAGGAGAATAAAGAACCCCACTCCGTGCACACCTTATCCACTTCACGATTCTTCTTGCTTTAAAGCATGCATCACAAACGCGGACGCTACATAAGCAGGATGAAAAGTCATTCAGCCTTTTTGAACGAGCAGTCGAAAGGACCTTGCTAGGAGTGTCCTGTATCATGCAAATAAGAGAGAAAAGATCTGAAGCTTCGTCCTACGTCAATGATCAAAAACCAAAAACACGCCTATCTAAACGACAAATTGTGGAAGGTAGACCGAACACGTGGGCTGCATTTGAACGACAACAGGTATGCAACGGCCACTAGCGACTCGATTCCTCGGGATGTCAAACGCGCAGCGGAAAACCGACCCGATGGTCGGAGTTCTTCAGAAAATCATAGACGAAAGATATGAGGACCATAGTTCTCGTAGTGCGAACAGATCGCACTGGGCCACTCTTGCAGGCAATGGGGAGAAATGGAAGATTTACTAGCGCGCCCTCGAGTCACTCGACGGCTAACTGGACCACTGGTGCTACAGGTTCCAGTGTTTTGTCAATCCTGATTAGGTCGACTCTAGAGAAAAGTTTGTAAACGAGAGATAACAAGCAGATTAAGTTGCCGATATCAAGGAGGTCACATTTTGTGAACAATGAAGCGATCTTGTTGGTCGTTCATTGAATAGAAATCTTGCCCCATGACTGGAAATGGGTGAAGTGTTGATAAGAACTGGCCGAAGATTCATCAGGTGTTGAAATCTTTTCCTGTCTGCACCTGGTGTTGTTCGATTCTTTGTAGACGAAACAGCTTTTTTGATTCAAGAGTGGAGAACTAGTGGAACGACATATCCATCCCCATTATTTCGTATGAGATAGTAGCTCATGGCTACTGAAGAGACCCAAGTAGTATTCGTGAATGACTTTTTCTACTGCCTTTCTGGAAACTGTAATTCCGCTTGGGTGTGGGAGTGCAATCATCTTCGTTTTATAATTGGCGAAGCTTCGGTGAGCTTTGTGAATGCCTTTCTCAGTCTCTGCAGTTTTGACCATAATTACTACTGTTCTGTCTTTAAAATCTGGTCTGATCTTCTTTTGTCGTATTTCTGCATTGTTTTGCAGGTTTGGACGTGAATTGGCTATGAGGCTTCTGCGATTCCATCTTGGAGGATTGAGTGTTCCTGAGGATAGACGTCTCTTGTGGCTTTTGAACTATTGGCTTTCTAACGCTAACGTGAAGATGTTGTGTGAACCAATCGTGTTTCTCGGGGATGTTGTTAAGAAAGGCATCTTCCCAATATGTGACTAATCAAATGAATCAGTCCCAGTTTATTGTGGTTACGGTACTTCGCTTACTGAATTTAGCGGCTTTTTCTCTTTTCCACGAGGAAAGAAATCATGTACGAAGGAGACGATGGTCTGATCCCATGTAATCTATTCCATCATGGTACTCCAATGGGAGGCATCCACGTACATCATTAAGTGTGGGTCCTCTGGAATAGCGAATTGCCATGGATAATCTTGGTGGTCATTGATAAACTCAGAAGGCCCATTACCCTACTAGTTCCATTCTCACCCGTGGATCACAATGTTACGTTCTTCAGACGTTCTTCAGAATCCAATCTTAGCGTTGAAACCTCCAACTATGATCTTAAAGAATAAATGCTCTTCTCTGCAGAGCTTCTCCAATTCCATATAGAACGCTTCTACTTTGTCATCGTTATAGCTTGGTGTCGATGCGTACACGAGGAACATTGTCAAAGCTAGTATTGATCCACATCGTTTCAATCGTGAACGTTTGATTCGTGTTGTGAATTGTTCAAATGAATCGATTTTCATGGTCAAACGTGTGTTGAAGAGGATGCCGACACCGCCAACTTCTCTACTGACGCATGTTCCAATAAACATTTCTTTTCCGGTGCCATACTGCCATTCACCGAGTTGAATGATTGGCTTCTTCTCGATTCGGCCAGTCCAATGATGTGGTGCCTTTTCCTTCTTACGTGCACGACATAAACTTCTATCGAAGACTCAGACATAATTGTGCGTGCTTTGTAGATACAGATCGTCAGCTTAGCCCTTTACGATCTAGTTGACCTAGAATGATCCTGACATATTAGCAGCCTCTCCGTACTCTTCCTCCTCAACACTGCCGAATCGAGGGCTCTTTCAGGCCAGGAAAATGAGGCCCGTTTATTTTACTGCGCTTAGCCTTTGATAGGTATCAACCCAAGTTGCCAATTTGTTTCAAAGTAGATGGAGAAGCTTATTTATTGGAGGCTACTGCTAACCACCTTCCATATACTTCGCTCTCACTTGATTTGCAGACTTTTGGCCGAATTGACTCGTAGAATACAATCCGCATAAAGCGAGAACGCACCCACACACGCATGCGTGAATAAGTGTTCGCAAAGATCAAAGGTCTGCGCCAAATAGGCGTAGTAGAAACAGATAGCCCATCTCATGGATCCACCTACGTCTCAGTGAAGCAAAGTCAAAGGTTTAAGTTCACTATCAACCACCTATCTGCCACCTATCAACGTAGTACGTTGCCTCGCGCCGTACCGGTATAAGTTCCCTCTGTAAGGTAGATCCATGCGAACCTTACATGCCTTATATAACAAAAGATAGTGCTTCTGTACAACTTGCTGTAGTTTTTTTTACGATAGAGGACGACTTCGTATAACTTCATAATTATATAAAAGAATTAGTTCTATTTCTCTCAAGATGTACATGCTTGGACACCGGGTAGGAATTAGCAGTGATCAATACCTCAATGGAAGTAGCAGTGAGGAAGGTGGAGATGCAGAGTACGAGGCGAAACTTCAAATACCACTTGTCCAAGAGCTTAAAGAAAATCAATCGAAGAAAGACGACGAAGATGTTTTTAATGAAACCAGCGATGAATGTTCAGATATTAGGCAACAGCCTCACAACCACTAGATGTTTAATCATAGTCGCCATGGTGCAGATTAGCAATTTTTGCTTCGATGTAAGCATAGATAGGTTCCTGTGGATTATTTATATAAGACCTATGGGAAGTGGTCGTGATCGAGACGAACAGATACATACTACAGAAGGTAGTGTCATGGGAAGAGGCAAGTTTTAATGAAATGCGAAGTTTCATTGGTATGTACTTTGAGATGAGGATACTAGCCTGCCACAGGAGAGGGATCGCTGGAGTTTCAGCACTGCTCTTGCATGCCTCCACAGCTACACGTGTTATGACAAAAGTCAGATTTATAAGCCTGTTGGTTACAATCCACTCTGCCGATGACTCACTCAACACAACAAGACATCGCTGATCGAGTTCATCAATAGTATCGTAGCATAGTATGTGTGTCCAGAAAATACGAATATACTACGAACAGCAAATACGCTGCAAATCACACTACGCAGGTTAGCACTAGATGAAGCCATAACATAAAAACCCTGCTATTAGAATCTTTAACTAAATCATTGTGGAAAGTGCACCGTCTTGCTAATAAGAGCTAGTATGAGAGAATAACTATTACTACTAATGTCAATATTGCTTACTGCTATCGTAGTAACAACGCTTCTGACGCATACTTTAGGGCAGAAAGAACCGTTGAGTCGAAAAGGTGGGCACGGAGTCGGGTGTTCTTTGTTCTCTTCACTACATCTTCGATGCTCTTGAAAGCTCCCAAGCCGCTCGCTTCCTTCTGCTCAGCCCTGGAGCTAAGTCGTTCATCATATTGATTTCATGAACTAAATAGACGTAACTGTAGCATTCTGAGATGATCACTGCGTTGAGCGTGAATGAGGCATACGCAACCAATCCGTTCTTCATGAACATCGTTTTCTTGAGATTTAGTCGAAGACCAATCTTTCCACACGCTTTATCGAAGCCCGCAAGCATACGTTCTTGGCTTGGCTAATGTCTGGTGTTATAAGAACGATATCATCAGCAAAGCGAAGGTGATGTATCTTCTGCCGACCGTCGATTTTCACTCCCATATTATCCCATTCCAATGTTCGCATGACGTTCTGGAGGGTGGCGGTAAATAATTTTGGCGGGATTGTGTCGCCTTGTCTTACTCCTCTTTTGACATCAACGTTAATATCGTTGTGGAATGGTGAAATCTTGGTTGTGAAATTTTTGTACAGCTCACGAAGAATCATTATGTGCTGAGTAGGAACTCCTTGACTACCAAGGGCTTCCATGACTGCTTCTATCTCAATTGAATCACAGGCCTTCTCTAAGTCGATGAAAGTGAGACAGAGCGGTTTTTTGTACTCTCGCGATACTTCAATGAGCCTTGTTAACGTGTGAATGTGGTTCATTGTACTAAATCCTTTTCGAAACCCAGCTTGCTCGCATGGCTATCTTTCGTCCAGTGCTCTGTCAGTCCTGTTTAGGATGACTCGAGTGAAAAGTTTGTAGACGACAGACAGCACGCAGATTAAGCGATAGTTGCCTATATCGTGTAGGTTGCCGTTGTTGAACAAAAACACGGTCTTCCTGGTCTAACACTGAGCAGGGACCTTGCATTCAGACAGGTAACGTTTGAAGAGCCGAGCCAGTGTATTTACGAAGACTGGCGGAAGGTTCTTCAGATGTTCTGATTTTACCCTCTCCGGACCTGGTGCTGTTCGATTTCTCACCGACGAAATGGCATGTCGGATTTCAAAAGGGAGAATCGGTGGTACGGCATATCTATCCTCTTTCATTTCATAAGACGGGAGGTGGACGTGGCTATCGAGCATTGAGCCGTTCGTATTCCTCGTCGATGTTATTGACAACGGCATCATCCCAACAGCCGACTAATGAGTTGAATAAGTCGCAGCTTCTGGTGGTTCTGGGACTTCGGTTTCTGAATTTAGCCGTTTTTTCTCCTATACGCGAAATAGAATAGAATCTAGCACGAAGGAGATGGTGGTCTGATCCCGTGTTTGGGACAACAGCGAAATCGATTGGCAAAACCTTCAATTTACTATGATGTGGTCTATTTCGTTATGGTACTCTCCATTGGGAGAGTCCCACGTTCAGTGTTGAGGGTGGGGCTTCTGGAATTGCGAGTTACCATGGGCGGTCTTGGTTGGCATAATAAACTCAGAGAGCCGCTCATCCTGTTCGTTCCATTCTAATCCGTGGGTCCCAATGTGACGTTCCTCTGACGATCTTCTTGGTCCGATCTTGGCATTAAAATCTCTAATGATGACTTCGAAGAATGTATGGCCTCCTCTGTAGAACTTCTCGAAGTCCATGTAGAACGCTTCGACCTCTTCGTCATAGTTTGATGTTGGCGCGTAAACGACGAAGATTGTCAAAGCCGGTGTTGATCCACATCTTTTTAATCGTAAACGTCCGATTCGGGTTGCAAGCTGTTCGAATGAATCGATGTTCATGGACAAACTCGTGTTGACGAGAACGCCGACACCGCCTACGCCTCTACTGTCGCATGTTCCGAGGAACAGTTCTTCTCCAGTGTCGTAGACGGCGTTGAATGGGTGGCGTCGTCTCGTCTCGGCTTGGCCCATGACGTCGTACCTTATCATTCTTGCTTGCATGAGCAAGTCTCCTGTCAAGGACTCGGATGCAATTGTATGTCCATTGTGGGTACAGATCATCACCATAGTTCTTCGTGATCCAGGCAGCTTCCATTGATCCTGAGATTTTGGCAGCCTCTCCATACTCCTCCCATCCAACGCTGCCGAATTGGGTTTTCTCGGAGTCAAGGGAATGAGGCCCTTTTCTTTTACTATTTTCAGCATTTTGATACCCTCGTATAGCTTACTGGGCTCTGAACGTGGGGCTGGGTGTACTTACACGTAGCTTACCAGGCTTCACCAGAGTGGACATGGAGCTTATTTGTTGGAGACGACTGCTAACCGCCTCCTATATACTTCCCTGTCACTTGACTGCAGGCTTTTGGCCGAATTGGCTCGTAGAATACAATCTGCATAAAGCGAGAACGCACTCAAACACGTATGCATGAATACGCCTAGCAAATACAGAAAGTATGTGCCAAAGCGGAGCAGTAGAAACAGGGAATCCATCCCTTGGATCCACCTGCGTCTCAAGTAAGCAAAGGTCGCTTTTGTTCCGCGAACCCCCTATCTGCCACGCGGGGACGCGCCACGTAGCCTCACGTCTTACCGACTCGAGATCCCTCATACGAGGGAGATCCGTGGAGAGGATATGTACACAGTATTTCTGAGTAATTTGAAATTGTAGATTGCAAAATAAACTTTATTGATCACTACGTCTAAAGCATTGCTAAAACTCTTGTGCTAATAAAACTTGATAATGTATTACGGTTTTATTTACTGCCATTATTTTTTTGGTGGCAGGGTATTATGTGAAATGCAATCACAATAGTGCTCAGATATTGCAAAACATAATCCTTAGGTCAGATTCAAACCGCCATTACTAATTTCCGTTACTTCACTTGTCAGCCACTTCACCACTGATGCCCTTTCTCTTTATTTCTCTCGACCAATTTTTTACTCCAGTGGTTCCATCAGCAACCATCCGTCAACGGAAACGATCTGGGCAGCACTAATCGGCTTTGAACACAGTTTACTTGCAGTTTTCAGCTTGGGTTTTACGAATATCGCAGCATTCTTGTGGTTGTATTTCACATGAAACTTAATAACTCCTTTGAAAACAAACTAAACTGAATTCCACTGATGAAAACATAATCTGCGAACACCTAACAACTTTAGAGAAATTTTCTCTGTGATTTTTTTCGCATCTCCATAGCAAAAAGATATCTCTAAGCGTAGAACTTCAGCATTGAATAAAAACAGGAGCAGTAACTCTGCACATTCTTCCTGCTAATAGTTTTGGTGTTGCTCGCTATTTGCCGTTTGACAGACTCTGACCGTTAAAAAACTCGTCCGAAAAAAGTTTTTTTGTAAACTTATATATATATATATATACCAATTCTAAGTGCGCGTGTTGGTCCGGTTTTCTTCTCGAAGGTTGAAAAATACGGCTCAAGCTGGACTGCAACCTCTAGCTAAGTATGCCTGTGGTAACGGAATAGAAAATGTTATAATAGAGCGGTGGATTAACAAACGCTATATAACTACAGACACTTGGTTGTTAATAATAAGATTTATTCAACACTGTGTGGCGTTCTGGCCTACGATTTATGTAATACTGATGGACGCTGTGGCGGTCCTGCCCTCCCAGAGCCTAAAAAGGCGAAATCTACATGCGAGCTTCTCAAACAAACACTTCAATAACCCAACCAGGTTAAAATTTTTGATGCGCATAGCGAAGTCCAGCTTGATTACAACACACTCCTCCTTTGCGGTTCATTTTTGAATTTTCGGAGTTTATTCAGAACGCTTCAAGAATTTTGTATGCTCATGTTTTGGATTCCTGTGTGAGGAACATTTTCACTCTAAATTCTTCTTCGTTACGCCTTCGTTTCCGGTGCCTCGTGTAGAGTTCTCTTTGACTTAAAGTTTCCCAACTAGGTGCGCTCTTAGAAGGGCGAATAGTGATCTACCCTTTCCGCCAACGTATTCGTCCCTACACTCCTTAGAAAAAAATCAGGCACACCAGACCGGAACTTATGCAATCACGACTTTACTTTTAGGACAACTTATATAATTCTGTGTAATTCATAGATGGTCATACAAGCAGTGACGAACCAGCTAGTGTTTCAGGGTGTTCGGTGGTTTCTCAACCACTACTACTTAATTCTCTAGACCGGCCTCTTTTCAAGAAACTCTTTATAGCTGTGCTTACAACATCAGAGATAAAAAGTTGGTTAAACGGGACCCTATTTTCGTAAGATTTCCATTTACAAACATATTCCGAGGAGCTACAGCTTCGAAAGTATTGCAAATGATACATCATGTAACAGTTCCCAGGTTCGACTTTCTATTAACCTCGGCATTGGAATATGAATGCGTAGTTTTCTTGTTCAGCAATCGCGAGGTTGTTAACAGCATACATTTACTTCCATAGAAAAGCACACAATACAATACAACACAACAGTAGCTGACGTTTCAGCAGTATCGCCTTCTTCAGAGCCGCTTTTTTACATGACTTCCAATGAGGAAGAAGAAGGCGATACTGCCGAAACGTCAGCTACTGTTGTGTTGCATTGTATTGTGTGCTTTTCTATGGAAGTAAATGTATGCTGTTAACAACCTCGCGATTGCTGAACAAGAAAACTACGCATTCATATTGCAAATGACTTCTTTCCGAGCCAGTTTTGAAGAATATTCCTTCTGCTCTCTGCTTGTACATACAATATGACCATTCGAATCATATTTCTCACAAGAGCCCTTTTTCCGTGTGAAAGGCCAGGAGAGGAAGTGGTCGACCTATACGTCTTTGTTACTTGGCTTTCGGCACTATTTGTTGAAGTAGCCGTTTTTGAATTGCTTACTGTAAACGTTCTAAAACGAAAGTCACTCGCTCTTCAGTTTCTCTGGAGTTAAATTTATATACTGATTGTTCGTTCATCAGTTTGAAACATCTATCAATCCCATCTTGTGTTGAGCAGATAAAGGTATAATCATTTATATGTTATAACATACACAATCACATATACAGTTGAGTAGTGACCGAAGACAGAATACAAGGTTTTCGATTGTATAGAGAAACACAACGGCAAGAATAGGTGACGGTCACCGTTCCTCTGTAAAACGTGTCGTTTGTGAATAATATTTCTGAATATGTAATTTGGGTATCTGAATACTAAGCCGTTTAAGCACTCTTTTAAGAGCGCTTTGAGCTGCCGAATCGAGAAGCCATACATGTTTATCTCTCCTTCTTGTTGTTTAAGGAATTCGAGACAGCTCGTTTACCCCTCATTCGACACGTTTGTATAAAGTGTGATAACATCGGACTTCATAACGTACGCGCTGTTGGGACACGCGTTACACAGACGATAACGGAACGTTCGGGTAATCGTGAAGTGTACTGGATTGTGCTTGAACAACTGAATAAGAACTGGGTTATTTCAAACTATTCTAACCGAACTCCAGCATACACAAATGATGATGGGTCTACCATCTAACGTTCAGAGGTCGCTAGAAGCAAGATCGTCCAAACATAATAACTTCACCTGTATCACCGGTAGTCCCGCTGATCGTCGAGTGACTCGAACGGGCGCCAGTAAATCCTCCGTTTTTTTCCTGTCGCGTGCGAGAGTACCCCAGCGAGTTCTGTTCGCTCTAGGAACTCGTCGAGCATCATATCCTTCTTCCAGGCTCTTCATGAAGAACGCTGACCATCGGGTCGGTGGTCTTCCTGTAGTACGCTTGATATCCCGAGAAATTAAGTTACTAACAGCTCTTGTCCATCGGTTATCATTCATACGCATTACGTGTCCGGCCCACCTTATCTTCGACTGTCTGGCGTATAGAACGGCATCTTTGATTTTTGATCGTTGGCGTAGGTCGGAGCTTCGGATCCCATCCCTTACTTGTGTGAAACGGGATACTCCTAGCATCATCCTTTCGACTGCGCGTTCGATAACGCTGAGTGATCCTTCATTTTGCTCACGCAGCAACCACTCTTCTGACGCATTCGTTAAAGAAAGAAGAACATTTGAGTCGAAAAGGTGGGCACGGAGTCGGGTGTTCTTTGTTTACTTCACTACATCCTCGATGCTCTTGAAAGCTCCCCAAACCGCTCGTTTCCTTCTGCTCAGCTCTGGAGCTAAGTCGTTCATCATATTGATTTCTCCACCAAGATAGACATAACTGGAGCATTCGGAGACATTCGTTCCTTTTGGCTATTGTCTGGTGTTATAAGGACGATATCATCAGCAAAGCGAAGGTGATGTATCTGCCGACCGTCGATTTTCACTCCCATATTATCCCATTCCATTATTCGCATGACGTTCTGGAAGGTGGTTGTAAATAATTTTGGCGAGATTGTATCGCCTTGCCTAACTCCTCTTTTGACGTTAACGTTAATAACGTTGTAGAATGGTGAAATTTTGGTTGTGAAATTTTTGTACAGCTCACGAAGAATCTTTACCTACTGAGTAGGGACTCCTTGACTATCAAGGGCTTCCATGACTGCTTCTATCTCAATTGAATCACAGGCCTTCTCTAAGTATGAAAGTGAGACAGAGCGGTCTTTTGTATTCTCGCGATACTTCAATGAGCCTTGTTAACGTGTGAATGTGGTCCATCGTACTAAATCCTTTTCGAAACCCTGCTTGCTCGCACGGCTGTCCTTCGTCCAGTGTTCTGTCAATCCTGTTCAGGATGACTCGAGTGAAAAGTTTGTAGACGACAGACAGCAAGCAGATTAAGCGATAGTTGCCTATATCGTGTAGGTCGTACTTCTTGAACAACAACACGGTCCTGCTGGTCTAACACTGAGCAGGGACCTTGCATTCAGACAGGTAACGTTTGAAGAGCCGAGCCAGTGTATTTACGAGGACTGGCGGAAGGTTCTTCAAATGTTCTGATCTGATCCTGTCCGGACCTGGTGCTATTCGATTTTTCACCGACGAAATGGCATGTCGGATTTCGAAAGGGAGAATCGATGGTACAGCATATCTATCCTCTTTCATTTCATAAGACGGGAGGTGGACGTGGCTATCGAAGAGATCTGAGTAGTAATCGTGAATGATTTTCTCCATTACCTTTCTGGACGCTGTTATTGTTCCGTCTGAGCGTCGGAGTACAATCATTTTGGTCTTTTAATTGGCGAAGCTTCGGCGGACTTTGCGAATGCTTTTCCCAGCCTCTGTACCTTCGACCGTTATTGCTGCTCTTCTCCCTTTAAGATCTTCTTTTATCGCCTGTCTGGATTGTTCCGCAAGTTCAGACATTAGTTCGCGGTTGCCTGCAGCTTGTGTGATTCGTCGCTGACGTATCAGCTCGAGAGTCTCTGGAGACAGACGTCTCTTGGTGACCTTCAAACTCTCAGCTTTCATGGCGCTAACGTGAAGATGTTCAATGAGCCGTTCGTATTCCTCGTCGATGTTATTGACAACGGCATCATCCCAACAGCCGACTAATGAGTTGAATAAGTCGCAGTTTCTGGTGGTTCTGGGACTTCGTTTTTTGAATTTAGCGGCTTTTTCTCCTTTCCGCGAGAAATGAAATCTTGCACGAAGGAGACGGTGATCTGATCCCGTGTTTGAGACAATAGCTACATCGGTTGGCAAAATACTGTCGCATGGCTTTTGGCCGAATTGACTCGTAGAATACAATCCGCATAAAGCGTGAACGCACCCACACACGCATGCATGAATACGCCTAGCAAATACAGGAAGTATGTGCCAAATCGGCGCACTAGAAACAGGGAGTCCATCCCCTGGATCCATCTGCGTCTCAGGGAAGCAAAGGTCGCTTTTGGTCCGCGATTAACCCCCTATCCGCCACCTGGGGACGAGCCACGTAGCCTCGCCACTAACCGGCTCGAGATCCCTCATATGAGTGAGATCCGTGGAACATAATAACTTATGAAATTTAATGAGTAAGTTGATAAATAGTGCTGGACGCGATAGTAATTAAATTTTAAGCTAAGAAATAGAATAGAAAAAAAATTGGTGGTTCTAAGCTTGTCGTGTTTACCACTTTGATCCACTCCGTGTTCCAATTTTTGGCACTGATTATTGAATTCATTTTGTGATGATATGTGATAAAAGAAGTATCCTCAAGATGTTTATTCCTCGTATCAACATATAAATGACGAATTACTTCAGACCCCTCATCCTTACCACTAACTGGTAGTCTAATAAAAAAAGGATAGGATAAAACTCTCGCCGTTGATTAATCCCTGAAGGATGCGCCATCCAATCGACTTTGAATGTATATCTGGCGTTTACAATGACTCACGGTGGCCTACCGTTGTATCGAAGCAATGCTGCTATCCTCCCAGAGAAGTCTGGCGGCATTTTGCCTATCTCGGGATGATGGAAGGCTTGGTGAGCCACGGGCGCAGTGATCGATCCCCTGTGTATTGCAGGGCGCCTCCGACAACTGCACTATACGTACAATGGTCTAGTAGTTTTTGATTTCATTGGTTCTCGAATTTGTCTCACACAACATCTTTGAGCTACTGCGAGGTTGAAACTAGACTTTTTCTCGTAGTAGTGGTTACGAGCTTGCTCAATACAGGAGGAGATAGACAAATGTCATGTTTTGAAATGGAAAATTGAAGAAAGATTGACTCTCATTCTCGGAGGTCTAAACTAACCTACAAAAACAGCCAAATTATCAAATAGCGGTTAAACCCAAGTAACAGAGACATACTGATTCACTACCTCTCTTTTCACCCTTCGCATCCAAAGGAGAGTTTTCACCGTTTATGAGAAACATGTTCCGGACGGCCACCATTGTGGCACAAGAAAGGTGCAGAAAGAAGAATCTCTGGACGTGGCGTGAAAAGTAGCCGTCCATTGACTACTAAACTGCACCCCCTCTGGATGTGTAGGGAATTCGCAAGCAGTGATATCACCAAACACTCTAAAACGTCAGCAAGCTTAGAACCTCTTGTACAACCATCTACGCTCAAAACAAAATTGCATCCTAATGCTAGAGGTGATTGGATGAGTTCTGATCCGGTGTGCCTAATCTCGTACTGCGTACAAGGATAAGTACATTAGGGTAGACCGCTCCGCGTCGGGTTAAAAAAACACCTAGTCGGTAAATCTAAAATGCAGCCAGACACTCCAATAGGCACACAGGTGACGCAGAAACACAACGGAAAAGATTTCGAAGTAGAAGTCACTATTCTCGTACAGGAATCCAAAACATTAGCGCATGAAACTCTTGAGGCGTTTTGGATAAATTGCAAAAATCCAAAAGTGAACCGCAAGGAGGAGTGTGTTGTGGTCACGTGTGACCTACAGCCAAACATCGGTCTGATTTTTTAACCTAAGCCCTTGTAGGCGGCCAGCTTACTCCCTCCTATCCACTAAGAAACACCCTAGCACTACCATCTCAATATTCTAGAATGGACCGAGTTGACCAGCATTCAACGACATTCATAACGATGATGAAGGTCGTCAATCACCGGGCGAACTCACACACAAAAAGTTCGAAGGCCTTCGTGGGCGATGAGCCGGAACGAATCGAATGCAAGAAAAGCTGGGTTCTGCACAATATGTGACGTCGGTCATGAAAAAAGTTGAGCTGAGGAAACTTCAGGTGGAGTATGTTTCAATAGATTTCTCTACAAGTGAGTCTGCATTCAAAACAAAAACCAATTCGCCATAACATTTCGCATTAAACTGGCATTTGCAATCAATATACTGACAGTTGCTCTATTGAAATTTCCAATCAGCTCAAATAAGGAGCTATTTCGAAGTAGTGAGAGTGACAAGAAACTTATGCTCAAAGAGCTCATGGAAATGAAGAGTTGTTCCTCCCACAATAAAATGCCCCTTTATCCCGTTTATCCACGCTAACTCAATGAAGTGCCAGTAAAATTCTCCCTTCATTGCTACGACATGTCACAGCTAAGCAGTTCATTTCGCTTCCTTGAGAGAAAGGAAAGGCTCAATAATTTTGCATGAGTTTTCATCATCATTGCCGTGATAAAGTAGGTATGAGTGTATCGACAGGTGCTGGGCAGTGGGCAGCCCTGCTATAAATCATTGTTTGACACCCACGATCACCACTATTGGTAGCAGAACGAAAAGCTCTTTGGGTTTCGAACCCTTATTTATTAAAAAAAGTAAACAGCCCAGCTATGAAGCGATAATTTCTACAGAAAAACATCGTTCATATTCGGATTCATGGTGAAAATTCGCATCATCTTTGGAAATCGCAACCTCTTAAAACAGCACGGGTTATTTTCACTTGCAAGTAGTGCTTTTGTCACGCATATCTAGTATTGCAGCAAAACGTTGTGACTAATATTTTCCGATGCAAGGATTTTCCGCTTATGAAATATCTCGAGTGGTTAAGTCGTGAAGCTTTGTGACGCGTCATCAAATGGCGTATGGTACATAGGATATAAACTGTAGTCTAGAAGCGGCAATGCACTTCTCCGAAGATGGAGCGCCGGATCCATGGGAAGCAGATCATCTTCCTGCTGAACCGGGAATGGCCACTGTACTCCGCATACAAGACAAGCAGATGAACATGTGGATGTGTGTGCACGTATGTGAGCTGTTGCGAGCATAACTGGAAGAAATGTGAGGAAAGGTATGAGATTAACGTTAGCGAATAGTCCCAACAACGAACAGAACCTTAGGAGCTATTCAAGACTACTCCAGTTCCACGGCGTCACTACTGAGCTACCAAGGAGAAAAAAAGCGCTCGGAACTCCTACTTCGCCCAGAATACTCGGCCGTCCGACTTCCCATCTTTCATTGGGACATGCTTTCCATAACCATAATAAAAGAAGTAAAACACCTTGCCTACCTATTCCCACTACGACCAACCATGAACAAGACTATAGAGAAATTACAACGCGATGTATAGCACCCCATTTCAGAATGACGATGTCACTCGAAATTTCAGGGGATATATTCTACGAATACAATGAAAACCTTAGAACCTCTCATCCGAAATTTCAGAACATTTATTCAGCGACGCATGCAGTACATGCATCAGTGGACTGCCATCTCGTTAAACAGAAACGACACTATGCTCTTTGAAACCACAAGCATCACCCAATCGTACGAATTTATCCAATACTAAGATTCGATACAAAATAACGTTAAAATTCATAAGATGAATCCATTAATACAACCATAACACTTCACATAACCAAAAAGAACAGGAATACAAACAAAAAATGAGAGTCAAACAAGGGTCGGCCGGGGATCGAATGATGCTCGAGTGTTGAGTGCTGCAGCATGGATGGTCGACTGAGGAACAAAGTTGGTGGGTTCGGGACCACCGGACAAGACCCGCCCTGAAGGAGTATGGGTGTGGGAGAAGAACGCGGTTGGAAATAATTATTATCTTCAGTCACTCTCCTCACCACCTTCAGCGTCATCTCCATCCTCTTCCTCGCCAGAATCTCCTTCGTCATCATCTCCTTCACCTGTACACAAAAGTTTGAGAAAAGTCACATATTTGTGCTCTAAAAATGAAAACCTCAGTTATACCCACCTTCCGACCCTTCTCCTTCACCTTCGGACGATTCATCATGAACTTCTTCATCATCAACGTCTTCATCATCGTCTTCCTCTTCACCATCGACGGCTTCTATATCTGCAAATGGGTTCACTGTCTATGCAGATCGCGGCCGAAATAACCTCTCCGCGCACCAGCATATCTACTGTTTCACTATGCCATGTCGCCAATTTTCATTGTCCCTCGCTCCGACCATGAAGCCTCCCCCTCTTCAACAAACTACTGGCGAACTGGGAAGATGTTCTATGGGGAGGTCGATCGTACATCGATTATGACCGACTGGTGGCGGCATGGCTCAGCGGCTGTTATCGGCGCGCGTCCACTCACCGACTCTGCGTGCCTGTCGCCGCCCGCGTGTCCCGTCGCCGCCGCTTCCGCGGCGTACACACTGCCTCGCGCGCTCTCGCGTCAACGGTGTCGCGACACGACGGTTTCCCGTCGTGATGGACGCAGACGCTCGTGGGTCATCACGATGTGTCGCAGATGGCGACGAATCCGATGTAACTTCAACAAACACTCACCCTTGGTCGCCTTCTGCTTGATCACGTCCACCTCGTCCTGAAACGACAATCATTAAAATACCAGGAAGAGCCAGGTAGCTGGCATCAACACCCAAGCCAACATCAGCACCCGTTAGGAGTAACCCAGCAGAAACCCACTACACTACAGTTTCCTAGATGTGCGATGAACATCTTGGCTAGTGGCCAACTGGCTCGGCGCCATAGTCGCCATGCGTCCCTCGCGCATAACCTCTGTCTTTCTGCAACTAACCTCTGTCTTTCCATTCTCTAGTCTCGGCTCCTTTACGGCGACCTCGTTGCCGTCATCCTTGTCGTTCAGTGGCCTTTTCTCAGCGGTTCTTTCTTCCACGGCGCTCATTTTGCGTACTGAACATGTTAAAATATGACGATGTAGGTATCTGCATTGAACTAACAATCGACTCGAAAGTGGACGTAAACAATGTAGTGCGCACAAATCGCAAGGCTGGTGGTGGTGCACACGCAAACGCGCGAAATTCAAACACGCCAGAATGATCAAAGTACGAATTCTGTATGGACATGATGAATACAACTACTTAGCAATGACAGGGTTGAGATTAGATCGCAACGTCTACGAGTTCAGATTGTGCTTAGTTTGAAGAAAAGTACTAAGACAACAAGCAGAAGCAGCCTCACAGACTGCTGATGGTGAACCGAGAAACCTTAATCAACAATTTATCGTATGAAAGCTTCAAGGGGCAGAACTAGGGAGGTTGGCGTGCTCCCCGTTTCGGCGCTTGTGGGCGGTCCATAGGATTACTCTGCGTCGCCGATACGGCTCTCGTTGTCTGGCACTCTGGCTGTGGACGGCGTGTGCTACATCAATGCAGCTCGCATTGTGAAAAAAAGTGTATCTGGACCAAGGACGAGGTTAAGGGGAACTTGTTAGAGGGTTGGAATTAGTTGTGATCGGCAGTCAGTGAGTGTATTGAGTCCGCGTTCACGTAGTGCTGACGGTGGAAGCACGTCTTCATCGCGACGAGTTGGACGGTAGCCAAGGGGCGGGGTCGCGGGATGGACACGGGGACGGAGGAGACGCACGTCATGGCTGAAGCTGTGGAACGTACGAGGGTTAATCCGACAATCCGGAATCTCTGGGATGCTGTTCGTGGCTCCGTATCCCTCAAGAAGTACGAGTTTTGTCACTGCAAGTGTGGCAAGATACGGTGAATCATCCAGAATAGTGTAATGTCAGCAATTTTGTTAATACTAATATAAGAGCCATAGAAAACATGAGAGGCAACATGAATCTTTACCTGTGGCGCTAATTATGGTTACACTAATTTTTACACATTTCCAGTCATTGTAAAATGATCACAACGACAAATGGCTAGGAAACTTCGGTGAGTTTTCAAAAAAGACAGCAGGATGGAAAAAATGGCAGTCAAAATAGAGAGGAGAGGAGGAAAGTATAGGAAACACTGAAATAGGAAAGAGATGACGCTGAAATGCTAAGAAGGGATGTGGATGGATCCGATGGCATCCTGCCAAGTGTTTCATACGCCGGTTGCGTAATGACGCGGAAGCAGCGGAGACCAACAGGTCAGCCCCGCCCGCGCCTCGCCAAATCCTCGGGAGATTCACGTGTCCCGTTCGAGAGTGATCCCGATGGGCGACGCCACCCAGCGGACTGACTGAGATAGCTCCTGGAGTGTCGCCCGGTAACAATTTCCCCGTGTTTTCCCTGATGTGTTGTTTAGTCAGGCAGCCAAATAGCCATTTCACCGCCTAACACTGTGCGCTGTAGAGCTATACAACGCTGAGAAGTAGCAATGGATCTATGAGCAGACTTAGTCTTTTAATATTTATAAAAACCTTTTCTTAGTGAGTAGAAGTGGAGAAGCAGAAGGTCCTGTCACATAATCACTTTAAATTGCTGATTTATGCAAGATCGAGCTGATTGTGGACGAAACCCTAGCAGTATGTGAGCAAATTATGGAGTAATGCTGTCGTTGGAGTGGAATGTGCCCTCATTTTCAACACCTACGTTATGCCGGAGGCAAAAGCTATCGATTGGACTCTGATTGAGGCCTGCGATTGAGACTCCCTCTCTTCATAACACGACGAACACTGTCGATGTCCTCCGATTGACCAGGACCTCTTTTTCTCAGAGCTAAATCTAGACTAGAAAATGTCTGACTGCCCAGCGCAATTTTCTAGCCTTTCCCTCCCTATTTCTTATTCATAGCTCGAAGTCCAGTTATAAAATCACAACTTCCTGAAGCAAGCTGGACATATCCTTACGCAAATGCTTAAGAAACCGAAAAGAAAGTGTTCTGCGGAGGTCCACAAGCAATTAGGATTTCCACCATACCAAACGGTAATCGGACCAGTGCATAACCGATTTTTCTGCGTTGCACAAACAGTTATAAAATGATCTCAACCATTTAGTAGGAAAACAGTGCTCACAAACGTAGGATCTTTTTCATCTGGAGGAGCATTCTGAATAAAAGGGCATCACCGAGTGGGTATGCCTCATTCGAAGAGATGGCCCGCTGAGGAAGACCTGACTTAGTACAAAGGCGAAGCCACCACATCGAGACGAAGGACAAACGTGGACCATCGACTCGGATCGTCGGCTCTGATGAAGGCGAAGACGTCGAAACGTTAGTCGAAAATAAACATCCTTATCAACCTCGTGTAAGCTCATCAAAGAAAGAATGCATATTGCTATTCACTGTTGCTGTTTTAAACAAAAGAGAAAAAACACTGGCAGCAAAGAATTTTGAAAGCAAATCGTGATGTTGTCCGTTTCAAATGAAAGCTAAAGTCCAATACAAAACCATTGTTTGCTTACTTCATGAACCAGCAACACGCTGACGTCATTCAGTAAACTCAGAAAGCGTCAGCAGACGATTTGCAGATTTTGCACTTGGAATACGTTCTTTGAAGAGAGAACTATGAAGTAGCGGCCTTGACGACGAGGAAGGCAGTTCCGGAAAGGGGCCGAACGCCCCCGTCCCTCCCAGGACGTTGTCCTTTCCCTGCACCAAGAAAGTGCAACCTCCCGTCGGTCCTCGTCGCTCGCGACGAACGAACGTTACGATGTGCTGCTCATCGTCTGAGTGTACTGCTTCATTCCTAGCCCATCTGAACGATTTGAAGCTACGATATCACTTAACAACTAAGCCTCAACTATCAACTTTCTGCAAAAAATCAGGACAGAGAGAAGCAAAAAGGGGTAAAAATCAAATCGATTCATCGAAAATCATTCAAAAACCAGCAAGCACTGCATACACAGTGCAAACATGTGGCTTATAATAAAGACGAAAATATCACGACTCGATAAAATTACACTTTTTAAAGTTCGTGGATGCATGGGACGCCAGGTACTAATTGTCTCGAAGAATTGTATGCCAAAGTCCCTAGATAGGAATGCACGACGACGACGTTGCCGAGACATTCATATCGATCTTTCATCTAAGGCTTTGAACCGTGCTTTTCGCCATTTTCCTATTACAGGGAGGACTTTTATCCACTTGAAAGCGCCTACAACACATAGAACCAAGTATTTCTTCCTACTGGTAGGTTCGCGCGAAGTTTATATAGAAGCTATTAATTATAGACGAAAACAGTTAAGGCAGCGTATTTTGAAACTCTTACTTTTCAAAACATAGAAAGTCGCTGATCGATGTAAGCCGCGGGCTAGCGTACTCCTTGGACCATCGAACTCCTCTTTGCATAGCGATTGGTTGCCAACTGAAGGCTAGCTTCATGTCTTATAAATAGTCAAATTAAACCCTACTTTAGAAAATAAGAGGATTTTAAATAAGGCGAAGTCGCCGAAACGTCAGACATTAAGTGTAGCAAGCACCTGATAACAACCTAGTGTCGGTTCCACAAGGGCAGTCCATAAGATTTACACAAATAGTGATATTGCCTGCTAACATCAAAACTGCTCCTAACAAAAAAGAAGCACCACGTTTACTAATTGCGGTCCTGAAATCTCGACATAGAGCAAAAAGCACTTCGGTCTTTGGCTAAACAGTGCGAAAGTGATGGCAATAGACGATAGTGTCGCTTGTGGGGCATGCGCGCACAGAGTCGCTCGTCGAGGTCGCCAGTTTGCTCGTCCACTCCCTGATTTTCTTTGTGAAGCAGCTCAGAGTTAGGAAAACAATTCGAAACAATACAGGCATGTTGGGAACTTGTTTTAGACAAATCTGAATCGCTAACAAGTGAAGATCGGGAATGAAAGGTGGTATTGATTGATTACTACGCTGCGCCTAGTCGTTAGAGCGCTCTTACACAGAGGCCACGTCGCTAAGAACAGGGAAACATCAGCTTTTCATTTGTAAATGAGGTTCTATTTAATTTGTAAGAGCCACACTATGCTTGGCTAGAAGGAAAAATTCGATCTCTCGGTAAAACATATCTGCCTGCGCAATTCTGGCCTTCTCCTTCCTATCAGTGATTTTTCAGCTTCTGGTCTGCTATCAGTATTTCTCTTGAGAAGCCCAAATGTGCGGGAGATGTCGTCGCATGGAAGAAATCTAGCCGCGGTTTTGCAAATTGTCCTTAGAATTTGCATTGTGAACGTTCCATATAGTTTCTTCGGCGTCGTAACTCCTTCGTAGCTTGCTGGACCAGTAGCGTATAAAAGAAGTGTTCGGCATTGATCAATCCCTGAGGAATTCGTCGTGCACTCAACTTCATTAAGCATCGTTGGAGAAGATTGAATGAATATTTAGCCTTTACAATGACTCACCACGACCTATCTAGGCATAGAGCCAGTGCTGCTATCCTCCCAGACAGGTCTGATGCCAGTTTGCCGACCTCGGAAGGATGAAAGGTGTGGTGATCCTAGGGCAAGATAATCGATCCAATTTGCGTTGCAGGGCGCCTTCGACCACTGCGCTACGCTCGCCCTAGTAATGTGTAAGTGAAATATATGAGTGCTAATGCCTGCATTACCATTTATGAAGACGGGTAATTCATTCATGGAGGAATATTCAGCATCTCATTTTACTAGCGGGAACTGAAATTAGTCGATCTAACCATGTTTTATATTTCGATTGGAATGTTTGCGCGGCGTAGTCGAACGAATGTCAATTGCGCGCTCGCGATAGCCCGTCAGATTGTCGTCCACGGGCGAAACCCGTCTTCCGTTGAGGGTTTTCGTCGATCTATTGCAGACTTGTTGCAGTAAAACAGGGCGATGAGTTGTTCGTCTGCTGCCATTTTGAGTGATTGCAAAGGTAAAGTTCACGCTCATTGCCTTAAAGGATTTATTATATGCGTAGTGACTCTCTACGTGATTGATGGTGCCCATGAATGGCACCCATGCACCCCTGCGACGACGACCTTGCCGGAACAGAGTTGTTTAGTGTTTTTGCTCCCTCTTCGCTTATTTTAAATGCGTTACTGAGATAAACACGGTTTAAGTTCGATAATGGACAGCTATTCAACTGAAAAGGTGTTTAATCGATAATATCTGGCCTTTTCGGTGTTAGCTAGCACGAAGTGATTTATGCATTTTGAAATGGTATTATTCTCGAACCCAGACGTCAGCAATTTGTATCAAGTGTAATCCATTAGTTCACATATGGAAGTGCGATAGGGGAGAGCTGGTAGCGCAGTGGTGGTGATGCCGTTCATCACGAGCACAGTGCTGGTATACTCCGCACCTGGCCCACCAAACGTCCTAGTCCTCCGGGGTCTTTGAGATTACAATAAACTTCTCGGTGATGATAGTAGCACTGACTTTATACATCGGCGGATCACCGCAAGTCATTGCATTGTGTCGGCCGAATATGCATTCAATCACCACTAATGATGCATAATGAATTGAATGCATGATGCATCTCTCATAGATAGAACAAAGCGGTGAGCTATTTTCTTTATTCTTTAAATACAATAATGTGCGAGCTAATAGTAGTGCAGTGCATAAGAGTGCTACGCAATGCATACACTTCTTGTTTCAACTCCGTGCCGTCGTTTTCTTACTCTAATGTTCATTCCAGTGCAGTTTTCGCTCTTTTAAGTTCTCTCGATGGTTCCTCGTACCGTTATCTTTGTCTCGACGGTGATGTGGTTTTTTGAAGGCCTACAGCTACTGTGTAGCTCACCAACAGTTTATGCTCGTTCGTAGGGCCACCGTGATTTTCCAAAACATTCATGACCACTGTTTCGCTCAAAAAAATTGGAAGCTTTCTTAAAATCAATGAAAGTACGCTAATGTGGTACGTTGTATTTTCGCTATAGTGAATTCCGTAAACGTGGCGATACGAAAAATCGTATGGCACGTTTCTCCATACCATGTTTGTTCTGTCTTTAATCCTATGTAAGATGTCATCGTTAGAAGTAGGTTCTCACAAACGCCTGGGCATCGAAAAACTCACTCGAAATCATGGATGACCGTCTGGAAATGGCTATTTACCGTGCCAGTTTTTGGGGTTCTTCCTTCTGCTTTCTTTCTGTGCACACATTGGTGGGTGTTCGAACCATGTTTCCACTTCTAGTGCCCTTTTTGTGTGCGAGAGATGAGAAGAGAGGTATTGAACCAGTACGTTTCTACTGCTTAGTTTTCAGTACCATTTTGTAATGTAGTCGTTGTCGGATTGCATCATTTGAGCGTTCAGAAATGGAAGCCAGTCTTCCTTCGATTCTTTTGGGCTAAACATAATATACTTAGGCTGCTCATTCACTAACTCAAAGCTCTTCTTAAGTAGAGCAAATGACGAAACAATCTATGTATCTACAGCAGTGCAAGCTTAATGCACTAAGATCTCAGTTATACATGTTCCGAGGTTCAGCGAAAGTCGGCGAGAAAATCGGATCATTTCCTCAGTTGCTCTCGTCATGCATATAGCTGTTTGTCCGAAATCGATGCAGATGCTTCTAAGCCTCATCATAACCAGAGTATAGACAACATTCTCCACAAAATAACCCATCTTGTCTATCACTTCTCAATCAAATTCGCATAAACTCTCCATACAAGCTATTTCATCAATTCCACGTGTGTTTTCGGCACAAGCTACTTTATCTTTCAGGCTGTATCCTGTGAACTTTCCGTACGAGCAGCTGTCTCGCTATCACATGTACTTTCTGTATGAGATGTTGTATAGCCTTCATGAACTTTTCTGTTCAAGCAGCTGTATCAGATTGCACTAATTGAGAAACTTTCTAGAGTCTCTCAGTGTCACCCTATTTCCTTCTGTCAAAACTGCGCACGTTACAAAATGAATATAGGGAGCATTACTTGTCATTCGACTGAGTTGGCTCAATAAGTGCTCTAACTGTCTCCATCTTCGCTATAACCCAATACCTTGAACATGAAAAAGTCGTGCGTGGTCAATTACTACAAGGTCGAGCATTGTACCACTTGAACTTGTAACTATTTGGATGTTGCAACCCACTCAAACAACTGTATTTCGTCAAGCCAATTCACTACTATTCTACTGCAGTGGCCTAACTGCTACAATCCTGGTACATTATCCGTCACTTCACAGAGTGTAGTCCAATAGTCATAAATTTGACCCCTGGGAGACTATAGAAAATTGAAGACTCAGAAGAATTCTCACAGTTTGGCACTGTGCAAAAAAGTTAGCATTTGCAAAGCATTTAGCTCAAACATAGAAGAAATCCTGGCAGCCTCGAAAAAACTTGATACTTTTACTCATATCTGATCTTTTTTAGCTAGAAGTTCGTCACTTATTTATTACATGAAATGCGAAATTATGAGGAATTCCGCATACATGAATACGCCTTGCAAATACAGAAAGTATGTGCCAAATCGGCGCAGCAGAAACAGGGAGTCCATCCCCTGGATCCACCTGCGTCTCAGGGAAGCAAAGGTCGCTTTTGGTCCGCGATTAACCCCCTATCCGCCACCTGGGGACGCGCCACGTAGCTTCGCGACTAACCGGCTCGAGATTCCTCATGTGAGGGAGATCCGTGGGGTCTTTCAACAATAACTGACGGAATTGCTATGCTCATTCAAACTGCTCACTGTCAGTACTCATGATATCCGTAGAACTTCGTCATGTGTCTCTACCCTGTAGGACTTATCAACTTTGAACGGTGCAACTCGATTATACAGCGTGCGTGGAACGGGAAATTGTCTCACCACGATGTACCTCCTCGTTGGTTTTCGTGTTCTCCTCCTCCGTCTTCAGGCTGCTTTTTACGTCCTTTGATTCCTATTGAGAAACATTCCTTGCACTTCATCTGTTATCGATCTCACAAGCGTTCGTCACGTTCTCATCTCTACTCTTCAAATTTACAACGTCCTTCCAATGAACGATACCGTTTCTGAGAAAAACTGTCATATTCATTGACTTTTCCCATCTACAAAGTCTCTGTAATGGAATATCCATAGCATGGTAATCGATCGTAGTGAAAACAGCAAACTATGCTGAAACTATGTAGAAATAGTTTTGTATTCTGCGTTTGAGTTCTATTATTTTTTCACGGCAGGATTATATGTGAAATGCATCCTCCTGAGATATTTGCAAAACCCAGACCTCAGGCCAGATTCGAACCCGTGATTACTATTTCGAGGGCTCACGTGTTACCCACCGCATCACTGAGTGCTAGGCTCTGTCTTTCTCCGCCAATTTTTTAAAACACTAGCGGTGAAGTCGGAAATCACCCCTCAACTTGATCTGAGCAGCGCAAAAATGTATAACTTTACTTAATAAGTGCAGGTTTGTGCCAGCCAGGTCATTCTTACACTCATTTTCATCATTCACTGATGGACGATTGCTGATGGCACCGTTAGAGTAAAAACTGGCTTAGAGAAAGGCAGAGCACGGCTCTCAGTGATGGAGCGGATAACACGTGGGCTCACCGAAATGGTAATTGTGGGTGCGAATCTGGTCTGAGGTCCGGGTTTTGCAAATATCTTCAACATCAATGTGGTTGTACTTCCTTTTATTGACAAGCTAATACGAGGTTATTACCAGAGAAATGTGATATGCTCACACCTTCATTAGAACTGTTGGACAGAACTTAAAGTAAGTGTTCAGATAATATTGCACATGTACAGGGAGCTGGCAGGGTAGTGGTAGTGACCTTGTTCATTACGAGGACGACTCCACCTATCTAAACCATGGTTCGGCCCGGCGCCGAGCTCATGAAGCTTCTCACTTCCCCTGCGTTGGCAAATTGGTGCCAGAGTTGTCCGAAAAAGGTTCGCTCTCCGAATTCCAAGCGGAAACGCCCCAGCCCGGCTACCTCGGTATTCCAGCGAGCATCAACTGTCCGAGTATTCAACGAAATTGGTGACGAAGGTGAAAGAATCCTCAAACAGTAGCCGAGGTCACGCGCGAGAAAGTACGAAGACCTTCATGGATGGTGGATGCAAGGAAACGAATCGAATGCACCTGAGATCCGCATAGAATGCATGAATACGCCTAGCAAATACTGAAAGTATGTGCCAAATCGGCGCAGCAGAAATAGGGAGTACATCCCTTGGATCCATCTGCGTCTCAGGGAAGCAAAGGTCGCTTTTGGTCCACGATTAACCCCCTATCCGCCACCTGGGGACGCTCCACATAGCCTCGCGACTAACCGGCTCGAGATCCCTCATATGAGAGTAATAATAATAATAATAATAATAATAATAATAGTAATGGTTGCAATAACGACAATTGTAATAAAAGGATAAAAGGACAAAGTTGTCGGCGTTGATTCATCCCTGGGGGATGCGCGATGCATTCAACTTTATCAAGCACCGTTGGAGGTGATTGGCTGCATATTGGGCCTTTACAGAGACTTGCGGTGACCTAACGATGTATCCAACCGGTGCTGCTATCTTCCCAGACAAGTCTGGTACCAATTTACTGACCCGGAAGGATGGAAGGCTTGGTAAGCAAAGGGCGAGGGGAGAGAAGCCATGTATATTGCAGGGAGTCTCCATCCACTGCGCTATTGCGTACCTAGTAGAAAAAATAATGTAATGATGTTAATGTAGATAGAAAACTAGCCGAGGGAGAGGCTAAACGAAGGACCTGCATAGTGTGATGGTGAACGTGTTAGTCCCCGGAAAGGGTAGTAACGCGTTCGTTCCCCACCTCAAACATCTGCGGCCCGGAGTTTTGCAAATATCTCAGCATCATTGTGGTTGTATCACACATACTATCCTGCCGTGAAGAATTTTAATAGGCAGCAAATAAAAAGTTGCCATAATGATGATAATAGTAATGAAAATATTAATAATAATAATATAATAATAATAATAATAATAATGGCAACAATTGTTGATGTTCGCAGGTGCCACTATTCCCTTGGAAATTTTAAAGGCTTACATTTTGTGATAAACGTTTCAAAAGCTTTGAACCTCTAAACTGCTATAGTAGCCAAAGAGTGATCGCCAATTATCGGAGAACGAGCTTGTTCTCGAAAGAATTGAATTCGCAAAGACCATCCATTAGTAAGTGCGAACGCTTTAAAGCTCTAAGGATGTTCCTCATTCTTATTACAAAAGACGGTCATTTGTTCATCTTAACAGGCATTAGAACAACAACAACTCTATGACCTTTCAGTTGTTGTGATTTACTGCTCTAACAGCTGACTTCCAGGATATTTAGGTTTTCAAAATAAAAACCTGGCTTGAAGTTGGAAAATAAATGGAATGTAAATCAGTGCTCGATGATGATTCCTTGTTTAGGCTCCACAAATTACAAACGAATGATTAATCATCCGAGTTGACAACGAACTTTGTAGTCAATCGAAGGTAGCTCTTGTCAGCGTTTTACTTTAACCTATTTAGACACTTAGACGGCCTGTCCTCACTGGTTGTGTGGGCCCTAATATATTATCCATTTTTCGGAGCTCTGTTGGTTTACCCACTGTGTTTTCCTGGAGTCTCCAGGTTAGCGTGGCCAAAGTATGCTCAGATCAGAGGGAGATCTGCCACCACGCAACTAGTTTGACACCAGGACGGTGGTGGATCCCAGTATCAGTTTACTCTTAGCTAGGCTTCCTAATGGGAACGTCGGACTCCTTTTCAGCTTGGGAGACCCAACCGGTGGATGAATCTCCCGCTATACATCGCAGCCCGACACTCAGGAACACCTCCCAGCTACGATGGGGCGATAAACCGTTGAGAGGGATGTACTTCAGTACACACACAAATTCGGCTAGTTCACAAAACT
>MQTX01000042.1:136580-181777 GCA_009735665.1 Angiostrongylus cantonensis | reverse complement strand
TATATATATATATAATACGCAAGAACGCGAGTAATCGTCCATTGCATAACTAGTATATACATGGTGCTGACATCTGAGGTACACGAACAGAAGACTCCAATATGCCCCCGCCACGACGACATGTTGTAGTGCTTCAACATAGGCACTGCTACAGCGCTATTGTATATTTAGACTACTGTTTCTTCCGGATCTCCAAAATCCATCCATGAGCATTATGGTAATGTTCGGCGATTGTGTTGAGAACTGAATTATCAAATGGTGATGAAAACAATAGCGTGGAAGTCGTTACCGGATTAGGATCGCAATACGCTATTGTACAGATGATGGGCTTGAGTCGAAGTATTTAGATCTCCAATAAGCAGGCAAATTTGAGTAATTAAATGAGAAAGGTCTTAAATTTCCTCGCAGGTCTGCGAAAGTCAGTTTGAGTTGATATGTTGGAATGTAACGGAAGTGGAATTGGTGTATCGATGCTAACTTGCAACTGCATTATCTCTGCTGAGGCGTCGGCTAATTGGGAGTTGCGGAATATGTAGGTGTTACCCTTGGAGGCTCGCTATGACACAGGAAAACAAACGAGGTTGAATTATAGTTGAAAATTACAACAACTGCTACGAAGACGACGCTGCAATGATGAAGGCAAGAGAGCGGGCTACGAAGATGAGTGTTGCAATCGATTTCGTCAACGAGAATGATCTAAGGAGCACAAGTCGGCATTGAACCCAAATAAGGTGAAGCTGATCATTTATAACGAAATAAGTGCAGCTATAAAACGTTTCCTAAAAACGGCCAGTCTAGGGAATTTGGTAAGTGATCGAAATACCACCGTACACCAGTTGGTTAGTACCCGCCCGCATGACTGTCTATGTGCAACGCAAATTGCATACATTTAAATTGCATCTAAACACATGCTGATTATTTTACCACCGAGGTTAAATGACGATCGGTTTCAAAATTATTGCTGTGTAATTTGCTTTAACGGTGGAGGCGGTGACTGCATGAGCTCAGTTACGGTTTATCTGAACTCTATAAAGCGTAAAGCGCGCAGGGACGAGTAGATTGGCTAGACGGGTAGACCACTCTGCGTCCATATAATAGAACATCTAATGGGTGAAGTAAAAGCTAAGTCAAATACTCCACTAGGCGCGCGTGGGACACAGAGACATAACATGAACGACTTTGAAACAGAAGTTACCAT
Source organism: Angiostrongylus cantonensis (assembly GCA_009735665.1). NCBI lineage: Eukaryota > Metazoa > Nematoda > Chromadorea > Rhabditida > Metastrongylidae > Angiostrongylus > Angiostrongylus cantonensis. Next base: position 180,579 of record MQTX01000042.1, on the reverse strand, counting down.
CCGTGTCCAGGAATGTAAAAAAAAACCCGGCGCGTTAGACTCCTGAAGCGTTCTGGATAAATTCCAAAGATCCAAAAATAAACCGCAAGGAGGAGTATCATACGATCACGTGCGATCTCGCCCCATATTTCAGGTGGATTCACTGGTCTGAGCCAGGCATATTCCTCGACCGCGCAATACTCTGTGTTGGTCTTCCCAAATCAAAAAGCCAATTAACTGGCAGGCTTAAAGGCGGTGAGTGTCCAAAAGAAGCTGTTTCTTATGCGAATGAAAACATATGCATTAATAATACCCAGGATCGACTTTCTATTAACCTCGGCATTGAATTATGAATTCGTCGTTTTCTCTCTTAGCAATCGCGAGGTTGTTAAACAGCATACGTTTACTTCCATACAATAACACACATGCAACACAACCTTAGCTGACGTTTCGGCTGAATCGCCTTCTTCAGAGCCTGGAAGGGTACACCAATGCGCAACGTTTTTTTGAGAAGGCGTAGATCTTGTAACTTTCGCTCAGATTTTCATCCTTCTGTTTGTGCTGTTGAAGTGTTTGACCTAGTAAGCTGCGTATTGGTGTACCCTTCCAGGCTCTGAAAAAGGCGATCCTGCCGAAACGTCAGCTACGATTGTGTTGTATGTATGTGTGTGTGTGTGTGTGTTATTGCATAGAAGTAAACGTATGCTGCTTAACAACCTCGCGATTGCTAAGCGAGAAAAGGAAGAATTCATATGCATTAAGTTTCTTTCTGCTATGGTTATGAAAGTGTTCGGCTGAGTAGATTAGGTGCCAATTTGAATTTTCCAGGAACTGAAGAAGGCGAAATCTCTCAAACCCCAGCTATGGTGAATGACTAAATGCTGTAATAACAATCTCGTATTCGTCCACCAAGATGACAGTGTGTTATTGATCAACGCCCAAGTTTGAAGAGAGTCTCTTTTGCGACGAAAACATATGTTGACAACCTCGTGCCACCTCAAAAGTAGAGTTGGTAAGATTATGTGAGGATATTCTCGGAGTGTCAATAGGTTCTTCCATACGTTATAACAAGGTCGGAGCACTTATCATAAAAGATTAAAATGTTCCTTCAAACATGCAATTTACAGAAAAGCACTTCAGAAGGTTATTCACTGATACCGATAGAAGACGATTCTGGAGACTTATTTATGGGTAAGCAGATAAAAGTATGGAGAAGTGTCACCAATACCTTCATGAGTACGACATTCCGCTATTTACTGGGTTGAAGTCGTACAAGCAATTTCATGTGGCTTTGTTAATGCACGCGCAGTCTGGGGCCAATTGACCGACAGCAAAACGATGAGCGACTTGCCTGACCCGGAATATTGGGTGGAACCAATGATCACATATAACATAGAGCACCTCTAACCACTGTACATCACTCAAACCAGCACCACTTACGAACGGACATGAGGTCATACATACAAGTGGAGCGGATACTGAACTAGTGTGCTTCGTGCTTCTTGTACGAAAAGTGAAGGCGGAAATGATGTCCAGAATCGAGGCGTAATCTTTTTTTTTGAAAGCGACTACCATTCAACCTCGGCATGAATGGTCAAAATTTCTCTACATTCATGAGCTTACACGTGGATGATACCAAATCTTTATTGTTGCTAATGTGTCAACAACAATTACACCCCTGAAGAAAAGAACTGTTCGCTTGTTAACACTTAAATCTGTTGTTGTATTAACAAGCTTAGACGAGGTGTACACACAAACTTTATTTCGTCTTTTGGCGCCTGTGTTTGCTTCAGAGCCGAAATTATTGGAGCCGATTGCTCATAGTTCTTGCTCTAGTTCATTCTTTCTTGCGAAGTAGGCCTTTGCAGTCGCTACGACTCGAATCCAGTGAGTGGTGCATCGCACAAATGAAGAAACCTTATTCGGCAGTACCTTTTTGAACAGAGCCGTTATTGAGTGGTTGTTTACTGATAGTAATCTTTTCTTAAAGACAATGACAAAGTTTGGTTATGACCATCTACAATAACTTGAGTATAGGCCAACAATCGTTTCGAAGGGAGGAGAGCAGAATGTACCAATTCCAGACATCTCTGTTGGTCATAGTTATAAAAGGATAAAGGATAAAGCTCTCGGCGTTGATCAATCCCTGAGGGATGCGCCATGCATTCGACTTCATTAAGCATCGTTGGATGTGATTGAATGCATATCTGGCCTTTACAATGACTCGCGGTGGCCGGCCGATGTATCGAGCCAGTGCTGCTATCCTCCCAGACAAGTCTGGTACCAATTTGCCGACCCCGGAGGGATGGAAGGCTTGGTGGGCCATGGGCGCATTTTCACGTGCGCGCCGCAGTGGCGCCTCCAACCACTGCGCCACACGCACCCACTTGGTCATAGTTATACGCCGAGAAAACCATCTACTTCTTGCCCTAACCTTTGCTGACTGTTTATTGCAATAGCGAGAATTAAAACACTACAGATAAATACCGTTTTATAAAGTGAAAAGAAATAAGTGAAGAAAACCCAGTTCACAAAGGTCCTGTGTGAAATAAGATAGTTCAATCTAACTGAATTATCGATCAAAAAAAGAATATTCGGTGTATTATTGGGACGTCTAATGAGGAAGGAACGGAGCTGAAGGCAAATAGAAAGTGGTTCTTTTTTTTAGATTGTAAAGGAGGCCACTGAAAAGCTTGCTGTTTCCAAATAACGTGCTGATTTCTTCGACGTAATTCATCCACATCGTTAGGGTTGCTTACGACACAAGAGGAATCGAAACGATTACTTTTGAAGATGAAATGACACAATGAACATCAATTCAGTCTCTGTATTTCATCTATTGGAAGGACATACCGCCTTCGAGACCCCATTGAAGTGAACCCAGATCATAAAGATCCTGTGTGAAGCAACGAAATCACCTGTATCACCTGTAGTCCTGTTGATCGTCGAGTGACTCGAGCGGGCGCCAGTAAATCCTCCACTTTTCCATGTCGCGTGCAAAAGTAGGCCAGTGGATTTTGCTCGCTTTAAGAACTCGTCGAGCATCATATTCTTTTTCTAGGCTTTTCGTGAAATACTCTGACCATCGGGTGGGTGGTCTTCCTGCAGTACGTTTGACATCCCGAGGAATCCAGTCACTAACAGCCCTTGTCCATCGGTTATCATTCACACGCATTACGTGTCCGGCCCACCTCATCTTCGACTGTTTGGCGTATAGAACGGCATCATTGATTTTCGATCGTTGACGTAGGTCATAGCTTCGGATCCCATTCCTTATTTGTGTGAAACGGGATACTCCTAGTATCGTCCTTTCGACTGCGCGTTCGATAACGCTAAGTGATCTTTCATCCTGCTTGCGTAGCGAACAGGTTTCTGACGCATACGTTAGGGTAGGAAGAACCGTTGAGTCGATGAGGTGGGCACGGAGTCGGGTGTTCTTTGTTCTCTTCACTACATCCTCGATGCTCTTCAAAGCTCCCCAAGCCTCTCGTTTCCTTCTGCTCAGCTCTCGGCCTAAGTCGTTCATCATATTGATTTCCCGATCTAGATAGACATAAGTGGAGCATTCGGAAATACTCGTTCCGTTGAGCGTGAATGGGGCAAACGAAACCGATCCTTTTTTCATGAACATCATTTTCTTTAAATTTAGTCGAAGACCAATCTTTCCACACGCTTTATCAAAGTCTGCAAGCATGCGTTCCGCTTGGCTAATGTCTGGTGTTTTAAGAACGATATCATCAGCAAAGCGAAGGTGGTGTAACTGCCGACCATCGATTTTCACTCCCATATTATCCCATTCCAATGTTCGCATGACGTTCTGGAGGGTGACGGTAAATAATTTTGGCGAGATTGTATCGCCTTGCTTAACTCCTCTTTTGACGTCAACGCTAATATCATCGTGGAATGGTGAAATTTTGGTTGTGAAATTTTTGTACAGCTCACGAAGAATCTTTATGTACTGAGTAGGGACTCCTTGACTACCAAGGGCTTCCATGACTGCTTCTATCTCAATTGAATCAAAAGCCTTCTCTAAGTCGATGAAAGTGAGACAGAGCGGTCTTTTGTACTCTCGCGATACTTCAATGAGCCTTGTTAACGTGTGAATGTGGTCCATCGTACTAAATCCTTTTCGAAACCCTGCTTGCTCGCACGGCTGTCCTTCGTCCAGTGTTCTGTCAATCCTGTTCAGGATGACTCGAGTGAAAAGTTTGTAGACGACAGACAGCAAGCAGATTGGGCGATAGTTGCCTATATCGTGTAGGTTGCCGTTGTTGAACAAAAACACGGTCTTCCTGGTCTAACACTAAGGGACCTTGCATTCAGACAGGTAACGTTTGAAGAGCCGAGCCAGTGTGTTCACGAAGACTGGAGGAAGGTTCTTCAGATGTTCTGATTTTACCCTGTCCGGACCTGGTGCTGTTCGATTTCTCACCGACGAAATGGCATGTTGGATTTCGAAAGGGAGAACCGGCAGAACCGCATATCTATCCTCTTTTATTTCATAAGACGGGAGATGGACGTTGCTATCGAAGAGATCTGAGTAGTAATCGTGGATGATTTTCTCCATTGCCTTTCTGGACACTGTAACTGTTCCGTCTGGGCGTCGGAGTGCAATCATCTTGGTCTTGTAATTGGCGAAGCTTCAGTGGGCTTTGCGAATGCTTTTGCCAGCCTCTGCAGTTTCGACCATTACTGCTGCTCGTCTCTCTTTAAGATCTTCTTTTATCGTTTTTCTGCATTGTTTCGCAAGCTCGGACCTTAGTTCGCGGTTGCCTGTAGCTCGTGCGATTCCACGCTGGCGTATTAGCTCGAGAGTTTCTGGAGACAGACGTCTCTTGGTGACCTTCGAACTCTCAGCTTTCACGGCGCTAACGTGAAGATGTTCAATGAGCCGATCGTATTCCTCGTCGATGTTGTCGACAACGGCATCTCCCCAACAACCGACTAATGAGTTCAATAAGTCCCGGTTTGTGCTGGCTCTGGGACTTCGGTTTTTGAAATTTGCGGCCTTTTCTCTTTCCGTGTGAAATAAAATCTGGCACGAAGGAGACGGTGGTCCGACCCCACATAAAATTTCGGGACAACAGCGACATCGGTAAGGCAAAACTTTCTATTTACTATGATGTGGTTTATTTCGTTATGGTACTCTCCATTGGGAGATTCCCACGTCCATCTCTGACGGTGAGGCTTCTGAAATTGTCATGTTTCGAGGAACAGTTCTTTTCCAGTGTCATAGACGGCGTTGAATGGGTGCAGTCGTTTCGTCTCGGCCAGGCGATGATGTCGTACCTTGTCATTCTTGATTGCATGAGCAGGTCCTCTATCGAGGACTCGGATGCAAGTGTGCGTGCGTTGTAGGTACAGATCGTCGCCATAGTTCTTGATCCAGGCAGCTTCCATTGGCCCTGAGATTTTAGCAGCCTCTCTGTACTCGTCCTACCCAACGCTGCGAAATTGGGGGCTCTTTCGGGGTCAGGGGAATGAGGCCCGTTTCTTTTACTGTTTTTAGCATTTTGATACCCACGTCTAGCTTATTGGGTTCTGAACGTGGAGGCTGGTTGTACTCACGCGTAGCTTGCCAGGCTCTCCCAGAGTGGACATGGAGCTTATTTGTTGGAGACGACTCCTAACCGCCTCCCATATACTTCCCTGTCACTTGATTGCAGGCTTTTGGCCGAATTGACTCGTAGAATACGATCCGCATAAAGCAAGAACGCACCCACACACGCATGCATGAATACGCCTAGCAAATATAGAAAGTATGTGCCAAATCGGCGCAGCAGAAACAGGTAGTCCATCCCTTCGATCCATCTGTGTCTCAGGGAAGCAAAGGTCCCTTTTGGTCCGCGATTAACACCGCATCCGCCAACCTGGGGACGCGCCACGTAGCCTCGCGACTAACCGGCTCGAGATCCCTCATATGAGGGAGATCCGTGAGAGAAAGGGGAGAAATAACGAAATATGCTTAATTTTTACGTGAAGTACGCTCTATAAGTTGTTCATGAAGGTTGTCCTATGTCAGGCCCTTGGAGGAGGGATGGAGTTCAAAAGTTTGGAAAATAGGATTCCAATAAGGACTTGGCGGCAAGAATCACATCTAAAGGGCCAAGGAAATCTTGTTGATAATGACATCTTCACCTATTGTAACCTCTATCAAACAGAATAAGGGTTTCGCTATCATGGACTAAATGAATTCATTCTTACCAGAGCTCACCAAAGAGCGGATTTCTCGTATATGACTCTACATGACTGCTGTAGCTACTATACCGCTCTGCACGGTCTACCGCCACGTCGTGCCTGAGAAGTGTTTATGGGTGACGGGCTGCTATGTACAGCGGGTGGAATTCTACACCCATCAGGGTCTACCGGGCTGAAAAGGAATCCGGCGTCTCCATCAGGAAGTTAGGAGTAAACCAATACCAGGATCCACCACCGTCTTGTTCTCAAAGTAGTCCCATGGAGGAAAATATTCCTCAATCCACAAGGGCGGCGACTGTCTGTGGAGGAAGGTAACGACCTGGGGCAGACATTGGCCAGGCTGATTTCGGGGCTCCAGGGAACCACAACGGCTAAACCTGCAAAATTCCAAAAAATGGAAATTATGCTGGGGTCCGCACAACCTGTGAAGGTGGGTCATCTAAGTATCCAGGTAAGCAAGCTATTATACAACGAAGACGCTCTCTCACATTGTCTTTAAAGCATTTCTGCAAAAAAAAAAAGAGATTCTACAAGTCTACACCATCTCGATGTTGTTAACAGTCATGATAAATAAATATTGGTTCCATTAGGACGGAAAGGGTATGCGTATTGAAAGAAAATTCGTATCAAATCACCGTTCTGTTGATTTCTTCAAGGAGAACCGGTGAATAAAGATAATGCCCAAAGAAATCGGCGAAAGAGATTGGGCTCTGCACAAACTGGATGAAAGCCTAGTTCATGAGAAATTCTTGATGCAAAAGGACAGCAAATCAATGCTTGGTAAAGTTTAAGCTCAAGTTCGTATACGAAAGATATCACGTCCTACGCCCATGTAGAGTGTTCGATGAGACGAATCCGCACAGTGGTAGCCTTAGGGTTCTCCTGTGCAGCACAGACACGCATTGACCTCCCAATCACATTCAGAACTTGCTGGAACGTCCAAATAGTCGTTAAATATGTTGGATACTAAAAATAACCAACTAATAATACCGAAATGTTACATGATATACGTTCAGGCTTTGAAGTAGGTGAACTCGCAAAGACGTCAGCAAGCAAGTTTCATGAATAACCTGATAACAACTTTGTGTCATATCAACAGGACCAGTTCATTGTATTAGAAAAGTTAAATCAGATTAAAATGGATTTTTGATGCTAAGGATTACTAAATGCCGGTGCTTCGAATTAATATCAGAATGGAGTCCAAGATTATTAAAGTGTCTACGGTTAATCCCAAGACCGACCTTCTGTTAACCTCGGCATTGATTGATAATTCGATGTTTTATTTCAATAAGCAGACACGAGGTTGTTATTATAGAATTTATTGGGATGCAATAGCTGACGTTTCGGTGGTTTCGCCTTCTTCAGAGCTTGGAAAAGTCAAACTGAGATGCGATCTGCTCAGCCAAACACTTTCATAACCCCAGCAGATAAAACTTAACAAATAAATTACTACACAGTTAATTACTTAAACATTGAACAAATAAAAACGGGTAGACCGCTCTGCATCCGCATAAAAGAACACCTAGTCGGTAAATTTAAATTAAAACCAAACACTCCACTAGGCGCGCATTGGATGCAGAAACATAACGGAGATTTCAAAGTAGGAGTCACTATCCTCACGCTCGAATCGAATACATTAGTGCGTAAAACTCTTGAAGCGTTCTGGATCAATTCCGAAAAATTCAAAAATGAACGGCAAGGAGGAGTGTCTTGTCATCACGCGTGACCTGGCGCCATACCTCAGGCTAATCCAATGACCTGGCACCGATACAGTCCTCGCCCATTTAGTACTCTGTGCGGCTGCTATCCACCAACTAACTTAGATGCTTACAGCAAATGGTAGATGTTTAAATGAAGCTGTTTCTTAGGCGAATACAAATTTATTTGTTAAGTTTTATCTGCCAGGGTTATGAAAGTGTTTGGTTGAGTAGATCGCATCTCAATTTGACGTTTCCAGGCTCTGAAGAAGGCGAAACCGCCAAAACGTCAGCTATTGAATCCTAATAAATTCTGTAATAACAACCTCGTGTTTGCTTATTGATTAAAAACATCGAATTGTCTACGGTTACTCACTACCACCTGTCACATGTATAGATGTGTTCCTATCCCACATTAGCCAACTGTGCTCGAAGTTGGAAATCGTTTATCATTAGCGAGACTATACTCGCAGATGTCATTAAGGGGGAACAGACTATTTGCAAGGACGACGATGATGATGATGAAAAGCAATGCATGGGGCTTATGCTGAGGCAAAGTCCTGGACGGCCACGTCGCAAAAAGATAAAAGGATAAAGCTCTGGGTGTTGATCAATCCCTGAGAGATACGCCATGCATTAGACTTCATTAAGCATCGTTTGAAGGTGAATGAATGCACATCTAGCATTTACAAAGACTTGCGGCGACCTAACGATGTATCGAACCATTCTCCCAGACAAGTCTGGTACCAATTTGCCGACCCCGGAGGGATGGAGGGCTTAGTGAAGCGCGTTGGGATCGATCCCAGGTGGACTGCAGGGCGTCTCCGACTACTGCGTCATACGCGCCTCTTATGCAGCAAGGGCTGTTTAGAAAAGCACATCATGTGCTAACTGTGTTGAAGGGACGCGTGTGGCGCAGTGGTTGGAGGCGCCACGCGACACGCACGTGGAATCGATCACTGCGCCCATGGCCCACCAAGCCTTCCATCACTCCGGGGTCGGCAAATTGGTACCAGACTTGTCTGGGAGAATAGCAGCACTGACTCGATACATCGGCAGGCCACCGCGAGTTGTTGTAAAGGCCAAATATGCATTCAGTTACCTCCAACGATACTTAATGAAGTCGAATGCATGGCGCATCCGTCAGGGATTGATCAACGCGCAGAGCTTTATCCTTTATTTATCCTTTAACTGTGTTGATGCTCATGTAGCTCACTTGAGCAGAACGAATAATGTGCATTCGCTCTATTTCGTTCATTATAGGCCAACTGAAGTCATCATGCAACCGCACCCACCTTCGTGTGTCAGGCTCACGGGGCCGCGCTTGTTTTTGGAGCACAGTCGAGTTGAGATCAAGATGTACGAAGGCCGTGAGCTCGCGCAAGAAGCATGGTGCACTGGTTCTTTGAACTAATCGTCCTACTACCTGATTCCCCCACATTTTTTCCGTATCTCTCTCCAGCTTCTGTGTGCCCACTATGTTATTCCTCGCATGCTGCCATGTTCTTAAACAATAGCTAACTTTTACTTCCGGTCGAAGAAAATCCCATCCAATCATAGTGCTGTTAGCAGTTAGTGAAGTTGTGTAAGGTGTAAAGAGAATGTCACGATGTTTACTCCACGGTTCTAACATCCTCTCGTTCCAGGTTATACCCACGAATCATCGAAGCGACTGAAAATGAGACCCCAACGAGTTGCCTGTAATTGCCTATAAAAATAATGCCCCATGCAACGATGCCAGTTTTTCGACTACTTTCGATCAAAGGATTAGTCTACATCAAAGGTTGGGAGCTTAAGAACTTTATGGAAGAAATTTTGTCGTGTTCTATCGTTCCATGAGCATGAATTCTACCATATATCCTCGCATTCCGGACAGCAATGACGACGTTTCATTGTAGCGACGTGGATCAGGAGAGCACATGGTGTATCACTTTTGTGGATAAGAGAACAAGCAAGCAGTACATTACTTATTTCCCTCATTTATACATGTTTAGTCCTCTGCCGCAAAACAGGCCAGAAATAGCATGAGTGTTGAAGTCAATACGCACAGTCCGAACTCCTACCAAATACATACCAAAGTTAATGAGCATGGTCATGGAAGCGTTCACCCAAAGCCTCAAAAACCTTGTCTGAGTCATGCTGGAATCAAGGAGCAAGATAACCTGCTCGAGTTAAACAGTGGCGCGCCAATCTGTGTCAGATACTCAGCCAGTCAAAATTTCAGTGTTATTGAGGATGTCCCACATCATAGATTGTTCCAAGCGCTTGTTTTTTTTTTTGTTTCTTCTCTCATTTGAATGGAATCTAGTTTATTTTTCGTTGTTTGCTATGTTAGTGAGTTTCTTTCAGTTATCTGTAATGAGGTCCTAAATTATGGAAGAATTTTGGGGATAATTCTGATTATTTCCCTGTTTTTTAATCATCATTATTTAGGGTGTATTATTCTTTTTTCTTTCACTTTAATGGCGTTCAAAACTTTCTGGCGTATCCTTCTAGTCGAAGGGTTCGAAAGAATCTCAAGGGTTTGCTTTGTATATCTGTGTGAGGTTTATATCCGTTTTTGTGTGCTGCTCACTCTTTAACTGAAGTTATTTGGTAATGGAGAAGGTGTTGTGATCGCCTTAAACGCGACTGTCATCACTGCGAAATATGGTTAAGCGTGCCATTGAGTTAATTTGGCTCTCCTTACTTCTCTAATTCGGCACCTTCATTCGACACCTAATTGGGTTCTTCATGCTCGTCTTAAACAGGATTGGTCACGGCGACCTTGTTCTTTTGTGATTTCGTAATTGAGACGAGTGTAGATGTAAAGAAATCCTTAGAAACATGGATTGGTAGTGAATAGCCAGATTTGGAGAAGAGCAAAACAAAGAAGGACGCATCTCCGCTTGAATTCACTTCTGGAATTGTAATATCTTAGTTAAATGTGGAGCATCAGTGATTACATGCTGAAGTTGCTGATACTACGTTCTCCAGGGTAAAGATGGTGCTTGTCGCTGGTACAAAGGTTAAAATTGTGAAGAAAAAGGTTACAAAGTTCAAGAGACATGAGTCTGAAAGGTGAGAACTTCTCACTAACTTTTTTTCCCTTTACTTCACAGCTGTAAACAGGGAACACTTGCATATCGGGATTACTTCAGATATCATCGTTTGAAGCCCAACTGGCGCAAACCAAAAGGTATTGATAATCGTGTTCGTCGTCGCTTCCGTGGTATGCGAGCTATGCCCACTATTGGTTTTGGATCAGACAAGAGAACAAAGTTTGTTCTTCCATGTGGCTACAAAAAAGTGCTTGTCAGAAATGTAAAGGTTAGTTACACTTCCTCACCAAATGTTCCATCTATCTTATTCATTTGTGTATGTTTCGAGTAGGTTATCTCAGAGCAGTTTTTCTTGATTTAATTCTGATCCATATAGTTTTGAAAGGACGCACCGTCCGTTATAGCTGATAGCGTTGCTACAGCATTTCCCGGGCGCGTGCAGCGCAATTGTCAGGGCTTCCTGCAATACACATGAAATCGATCCTCTCACCCGGGTCCACCAAGCCTTCCATCCCTCCACAAATTCATACCAGACTTGTCGAAGAGGATAGAAGCACTAGCTCGATACATCGGTAGGCCACCGCAGGTTATTCTCAAGGCTAGATATGCATTCAGTCACCTCCAACGGTGTTTAATGAAGTCCAATGCATAGCGCATACGTGAGGGATTGATCAACGCCGAGAGCTTTATCCTCTATTTTATACAGCATTTCCTAAGCGCCCACATCGTTTAACCTTTGTTAGGATGTGTTTCTTACAACATTGATTGACTGCCTTATTTCTGCATTTTCAATTATATCTTCCGCTATGTTGCTGAGGTAGTGGTAAGAAGTAGGTGACTCACACACGCTCGTGTTCCGAAAGTTGAGCTCATGCTTCGCAATTTTAACTAATTAATTTTATGCCGACATGAGGAAATCGATAGATCTTTAAGAATTTCAAATATAAATATCCATACGTTGGCCTACACCATTTAACTTTCTCTTCTATTTTTTTCCTTCTTTCCGACCTTATAAGACTTTGTTTTCGTCAACACTGCTTTTGTTATTTTTGTGGACATTTGTTCACCATGCATTTTCAGGACCTTGATATGCTTCTTATGCAGTCTTTTCGTTACATTGGTGAGGTAGCCCATACAGTCTCTGCCCAGTCTCGGAAAGCTATCGTAGAACGTGCTGCACAACTCAACATTAAGTTGACAAATGGACACGCACGTATTCGCACCGAAGAGAGCGAATGAAGTTGTTTTTTGTTACGATAAATTGTTTTCTTTTTCATTCTAACAAAGGAATTATTTGCTAGAATTCAACGTACATGTTGTGTCAAAATAGGAGCCATGAGACAAACAATCTAAGGAGTAATATGCTATGGAAAATGTCTTTCTGCATTTATACACTTTAATACATAAACTCATCCCGTGAAAAAGGCAAACAACATGTTCCTGAAATACTTCAAGAATGTTATTCATTGAAGAGGTCTTGAAATTATGAATGTGTACTGGGAACAATATTGGGAAAAGAACTGCTTCTAGCTGAAGTGGATTCTATGGTTCCGCTATGGAAGTGTTGTGGAAGATCGGTGGTTGGGATACTTCCAGAAGTATGTCATACCATTTAGAATGTAGTAAGAAAAGCCACTATGGAATCCTTCAGTGCATACCTAGGATTCTTCCGAAGTATTGACTGCTTTAATGCCCGTGGATAATTGAACGGCAAAATGAAAATGAGTGGCGTGTTACATGAGTTGCTGAAAAATGAGAGGATGACAATATAAGGTGTGGAAAGGACGCTATTTCGTAGAATAGACCCATTCATCGAATCCGAGGTTGCTCGTATTAACTTCCCATCCGTGTTTACGTAGTTCATCCATGAATGTAATGAAGTCGTTAGAAGGAGTCTCTTTTTTAGCAAGAGCCTCTAAATCGAATAAAGCATTTAGAGCAGAGTAGTTGCATCCGCCATCTGCCATGGCAATCCAGCCAATATGTCGGCTTGTATCAAACAGCAGTGTATACGAGTTCTTCGTGACCAGTCGAGAAAAAGGGACTCTGAAAAGCATGGTTTAGTGGGTTTAGATGCAGATTTGATAATCTACCTTCTATGATAGGACAAAAGGTCAAAGAGTGAGCATCCTAAATATCGTTTGCCGAAAGAAGAGAACAACGGTTCAGTAGTGTTACATTCGCGGACAGACAGAACTTTTCCATAAGATAACCACGACCTGTAAATGGTGAAGTTGCCATGTTAATAACTCATGGATGTTCCACATATTTAAATTTCAATTGCTAAAAAAGGTGAGATCTCTCGCAATGGTTTACCAGTGACTAAACCAGTAAAACTCTGAGAAGATGGAAATTATGCTGGGGCCCGCACAACCATTGAAGACGGACCATCCAAATATCAAAGCAAGTAAAATGGTAGGCTATTGTGGACTGATTGTAATTTATGAGAAACCAGATACCATCTCCAGATCTCGGATGTAACCAATGAACCAACCTTATGAGCATAATAGCTCTTTTCTGATTCATTGTCTCCATATTCAAAGAACGTACTGCTCGGTAGTTCGCATACAAGTGAGTGAACGTGAAAATCTAAGTGCTGGTTTTTCGTAAAACATCGTTAAAAGTAGTAAAAATGTTCTAGTGGGACATTTTATCCTTGTACATCAAGTACTCCATCACAGTCGTGAACTTTGTCAGCGTTACAACCCGTGTTTTCCTGCATTTCTATGCGGTACTTTTTGGAACAGAACATATCAAAGAGAGTTGAGATCACATTACTTTTGTTATTTACACCTCTAAGGCGATCTATTAGTGCGCATGCAACGCAGTGGTCAAAGCCACACTGCAGCACATACGTGGGATAGATCTCACGCCTATGGCCCTAAGCCTTCCATCCCTCCGGGGTCGGCAAATTAGTACCAGAATTGCCTAGGAGGACAGCATCACTGGCTCGATAGAGCGGTAGGCCACCGCGAGTCACTGTAAAGTACAAATATGCATTCAATCACCTCCAACGATACTTAATGAAGTCGAATGCATGGCGCATCCCTCAGGGATTGATCAACGCCCAGAGCTTTTTTATTCTTTTAAGGTGATTTGTCCAAGAAATAATGTTAAATTCTATGAAAAGAATTACCAAATACAAAGACCATACAACAGCTAGCTTGCCGCTAACTAAAGGCAATATAATAAGTGAAACAAGAAGGGCAGAAATGTTCACCACCGTTTCTTGGCTGCCATCCTTTGACGCAACATCAGCAAGGTTATTTCGACGAGCCTAAATTTACACGTAACCGCCGATTAGCACGAATCTACGGGAAGAAAACATTGCTGTACAAGATTGGACCTGATGTTGCACGATGGCCGTTCTGGTGGCCCCTCCTGCTACTCCGACGACACTTCGCAAAATAGATGACGTACAGGCGCAAATAAAGAAAGAGCCATTTAAAGCTGGCGAGATAAGATCGATGAAAAACGCCAAATCGTTGAATATATCGGCCACGAAACGCCACTTCTTGCAATCGCAGTCAAGCTCCGATCCTGTAAAAAAGGCGTTAACTTTGGCAATGGCGTTAATGTAGAAAGTTAAGGAAGAAAACAGATTTGCCTTTAAAGAAGCCAAATGTGATACGGCCAATCATCCCGAGTCCATCCTTTGTGAGCCATGTAAGCGAGGCTGCCAGAGTAGAAGCTGACTACATCGATAATTTCATTCTATCGAAAAAACTACTGCTTCATGAAAAGTAACTTCTATTTCATTGCTATCGTTGATGCGGTCATCACAGGATGAAAAGGGCCCACTCCTTACTAGCCAATCTTTTTTTTTACTGGATTAGCCTACTTTTTAAATAACGACGCCCTGCATCTTGTCAGTCTAAAACTTGGTCAAATTTTTCAAAATACCACATTCTTCAAGAATCATCGGCCGTATTATCCATCTGGAATATCAATTTACTTGGATACCTGGACGTCCTCACAGGTTGTGCGGGCCCCAGTATAATCTCCACTTTTTCGGAGTTTTGCTGGTTTAGCCACTATGGTTCCCTGTAGTCTCGAGGTCAGCCAGGCCAAAGTCTGCCGTCACCAGACGCAGTCGTTACTCTTGTGGATCAGAGGAAGATTTGCCGCCATACGACTAGTTTGATACCAAGACGGTGGTGGTTCCTGGTATTGGTTTACTCTTAGCTGGGCTTCCAAATGGAAACGCGGTACTCCTTCTCAGCTTGGGAGGCCCTGACGGAGAATGAATTCCCTAGCTGTACAACGCAGCCCGACACCCAGAAGCATCTCCCAGCCCCGATGAGGAGATAAACCGCTGGGATGGGAGCATCAACACGGAATAAAACCCTCACGCTTGCTTCTGAATACCAACCTAGAAGATCTAGAACAGTATTACTTGATCGCCCACTCCGGCTCCTTTGAGTACAGCTTCCGTGGCCAGCGCTCCAGTCAGAGAACTCGCAAACGCTTGCAGTGTGTCCCATCGCTGATATTGCATGTAGTCATCGCTAACGGAAGACGGATAACCTGAACGAAAACTTCGTATTCGAACACACAGATTATTGGAGTTCACAACCACTAGGCATACCTTGCGGAAGGAAAATCTCAGTCAAGAGAGTTTTTAAGCGACTCCAACAGGATAGAAGTGTTCCCGACACGCCAGTAGCGTTCGTGACACTACTCGTAGGCACACGGGTCCCAGAATGATAGAAGACTTTTCGAATTAGTCGTCCAGAATAGCTCTCAGTGAAGAATTCCTCCATCCTCCCAACAGAAATACGCAGCACAGACACCCACCCGTTCGCACAAATGGGATTTCCTTTATGGTACCCTACGTCTCTGCCTCCGTCAGAGGCAGACAACTAGGCGATGGCCTCAAGCGCAGTATGCGGCGATCGGCGTGGGAGCGAACTATTGGCACGTTAGGACTCCAGCCGTCGGCTGTCCGGATGTGCGGTGCCGTCACATGTTGCTCGCTTGACTGGCCCGTCATCACTGTTTGTACAGGCGTAGCGTAATTTCCGTTTCTTAGGAGTGTTGCTAGTTTAGCCATTGTGGTTCCTTCGAGTCCCGAGAGCAGCCTGACCAAAGTCTGCCCCATCCTTCACATCTTCCTGTCGTTACTTGTATTGTGTTAATTTCTGTTCTTAGGAGATTATGGCATCGATGCCTGGCTTTCCATAACGGAGATAGCGACTTCTGGCTTAGTCAGTTCCTGATCTGAACATTCCTTTTCGACATGACCCGCCTTTACATCTTTCGTGTGGAGCTCAGCACTGCTTGCATCCGACTCGTTTCCTCGCATCCATCATTCACGCCAATCCTCGAGTTTTCTGCGTGTGCGTTCTGCTGCTGCTTGAGGATTGTCGTCTTCATCATGGATGTCGTGACGCTTATGTTGAAATAGTAATGTTTGTTTATAATGTGCTATCCATATAGTGCTGTTATGGTGTGAAGAATGTCTTTTCTCTGAATATTCGGTCTGGAATGACGGGAGGATCGTGTGGAGAGGTGGTACGGTCCATCCTTCGATCGCATTGTGATGGCTCACAAGGAGATATCGATTACGTCGAGGTAAGCGAGAATGGACAGTTCGGAAGCTGGGCTTTCTCACTTATGCGCAGTAGATATCCACTGTAACATTGACTTTAAGCTGTTCTTGGATTTCGAAAATGCCTCTCCACAGGACGATGAGCGCGATTTGTTTGATCTTTGCGAGAGATTAATCAGTCACTGTACGGATGTTTTGGCCGATGTTAAGAACTATGGAAAAGGTTTACTCCTTTATTCTATTGCAATGTCTTAGAGTCCATTCAGTTCAGTCTAATTAAAGGGCTCGTGTGGCGCAGTGGTCGGATGCGCCCTGCAACGCACGCATGGGATCGGTCCCCACCCCTGGCTTACCAAGCCTTCCATCCCTCCAGAGCCGTCCAATTGGTTCCAGACTTGTCTGGGAGGATAGCAGCACCGGCTTGATATGTCGATAGGCCACCACAAGTTATTGCAAAGGCCAGATATGAATTCAATCACCTCCGAACGATGCTTAGTGAGGTCTGATGCATGGCACATCTCTCAGGGATTGATCAATGTCAAGAGCTTTATCCTTTATCCTTTTTTGAGCCAGTTTTGTTCATTTTATTTGAATTGTTGCTGTTTAGGTGCAACAGATGTCATCCGAGAATCACTTCAAAACCACCAAGATTTATCGTTGAGAAATTTGGCCATGAGTGTTGTGGCAGAGTTTGTTTCACGTATCAGATGTTATTTCGAACTGTCCTTAAGAATAGAAAAAGTAGGTTTATTTTGTCTGATGAGAGATTTCTGCTCTTTTAATGTGTTTGAGGTTTTTCTAGTTTTTCTGTCTGTTTTGTTTTTAAACGTTCGTTTTTATTTTTATGTCGGACAAATTAATACTCACTATTATAGGAGAGTAGCGTTTTCGATGCTGAGTCAAGCTTTTGCTGTATTTCAGTTAGTTCCGGACTTACTTTGGGATTTGTGTTCTGGACCACTTCCACCGGAAGAACAACTAGACAGAAAACAATCATTAGCACGCCAATTAGCTCGGATAGTAGACTTTGTCTTGGATTTTGATGCCGCTAAGGTAATCTTTTGACAGATAATTACTGATATCACTGACAGAAGTAAAACGTGGCTGAGAGAAAGGCAACGTAAGGACCTCAGTGTGATGGACAGCTCGAGACCTTGGTAAGGGTAACCATAGGTTCGAAGCTGCTTCTCTTTCCGAGTTTTTTTTATGTCTCAGTATCTTTGTGTTTGTAATCTTTTTATGTTAATTTCGGCTAATATTTACCGTCACAATTCCTGTAGTATTAGCCGGTCATGGTCTCCTCAGTGACTTATCTCCTGGTCGTATATGGACCGTGTTCCTAGATGTCGAACCACAATGTGGATCGGACTACTCATCATTTCAAAAGGGTGACTTGTTGAACAATTTGATACTGTCATTTGGAACTCCAGCTAAAAGTACATCTATTCCATG
Source organism: Angiostrongylus cantonensis (assembly GCA_009735665.1). Taxonomy (NCBI): domain Eukaryota; kingdom Metazoa; phylum Nematoda; class Chromadorea; order Rhabditida; family Metastrongylidae; genus Angiostrongylus; species Angiostrongylus cantonensis. Next base: position 162,661 of record MQTX01000042.1, on the reverse strand, counting down.
GTAGAAATCGGTTAGCCACCAGTGTTTACTTTTTCTCCAAAATCTAACAAAGAGCATCATAGTAGACATAGACTGGTGCTATTCATGTCCTCCGTGCTAGTGGAGTGCAGCGATTAACTCTGGTGCGCAACGAGGAAGAATGGAGTTATTGCGATAGTTAACGAGATTACATTCATTTATTAGATTAATCAGAGAATCGTTTATTCTGGCATTTGAGCTTCAACAAATATGTCGTCTTTTTTAAAGGTAATTGTGTCAGGGTTTCTCTTCCACGTCTCACTTTCCCTTTAATTACCATTGAAATCAGACCATCTTAGCAGTGGGAAAACTGAAAGTGTGTGTACTAGCTTGCAGTAGTTTGCAAGTAGTCAATTGTAATGAAGGACTTAGTAATTTCTTAGAACCCACTTCCTATTAATCTCATCGTTGGTCAGCAACTTTATGTTTTCTTAGTAAGAAAATGCGGGATTATTAGAACAATAACTATTTCACGCTGGCTATCCTTCACGGGATATTAACCTCCTGAGAGCCTCGAAATACCAATTTGATACCCAATCTACGCAACCAAGAAGTCGAGACACTTTGAGTTCCTCTTAGATGATTAAGCGAACACGGCGTCGTTACGAAGTTTTTATTCGGCTAATATTTCGGCGACTTTCATCAGAACCGCGTTGATTTGAGTCGATGGTCAACAACCGGCCGCTCTGGCGATGTAGGCCTTCTTCATCGCAGCGAGTCGATTTACCATTGTGTTTATTGACATTTATCTAAAATGCGAAATCATTTGGAGGAGCTTTTTCCTTCTCTTTTTCCTTTTTTTCTCGTCCTTTCTATGATATGAAGAAAACGAAATCAGCCGAAACGGTAGCCAAGGTAAAATAATTGTTTTACTAACAATCTCGTTCATGCTCATCGTAGAAACATAAAGTTACACGAATTCTACTTTAAATTGTTTGAGGTGAACCTAGGATATGGGATACTTCCCTTTATGGAACGTGTTGTAATATTTATATGGAGTGTTTTTTTTTTAATTGTCCTTGTTTTAAATCACTGGATTGTTATAAACAAGAAGTATTAAGAGATGAAGCTAGGTCGGCCTGTTCGTTTTCCAACTGTTGAAGTTTAGATGTGCACTCCTGCTCTTCAAAACGATTTCAGTCATTATCGACGGGGTATTGGGTTGGGACTACTGGAAAGGAGTGCGGCGTGAGCGGTTTCTGGAAAGCTTCCACATCTCTGCATAGTTATTGGTTATTAATACGAATAAGTTTAGTGAAGTGGAGTTAGCGAACTCAATATCATTATTTCTTGCCACTCCAACACCAATGCTTTCGAGTTTAACCTCTGCCACACTTGAATTTGTTCAATCTCATCCAATGCTACCGATAGGAAATACGACTGACACATTAGCAACTATCGTTAGGTACGTCTTAACATATTGTTAAAGTACTAGCAGTAAACTCTGAAGTAAGCGAACACCAAAAACACTACCCAGATGATCTCTTTATCTTTGCTGAACTCACATGCTGTATGTGTGCAAGTGACGTAATCGGCGAAAATGTGGCTTCCTGTTGTCTAATGCATGCACATCATATCTTTACGTTCTTTTTTTGCCGTTAGTGTCGTTTACTGCGTGCAGTTCGTTCTATTTTTCTTAAAAATTCAATCAGGCTTGTACTTAGCCCCTCCGATTTTAGATTCCATTGAGGCGAGTGTTTAGAACACCTATTTATTTTTTAGCCTTCAGAATTTAATACAAATATCATCAACAGATTAGAAGTGAACCACGCTTGCATGAGTAATTTCCTGTCCACTCAAATTATAGTTCGTGATTTTATTCTGAATTCGACGACGCATCTTCTAAGCCGAATGATAGTTAACTAAATTTTATCTTTCAAGATTTGATGTCTCTATCAAGACAAGTGCACTGTAACCTCGTTGCATTCTCTCATAATAGTTGTATAGAAAATGCTAGAGGAAGCAGAAAACAGTGGTTGGATTGTATACACACAAAGCGGAAATCTCCATCATATTTTGCGTTTCGTATTCCTTAAGATCTCGTAGAAAGCTCGGAGTACCCTGAACCATATAGGACTTAAAAAATCCGTATCCTTTCGGAAAAGTCGCATACTTTGAAGTATGTAAAGAAGTCATTGCAGTGTGTGTCGTTATATGGTCGCTTCACCCGAAGTCTCTGCACGTGTAACAGAAACAACACGTCTGTTCTGCATTCGAGTGATGGTCGGCTGCCTCATTCTCTACGACCATATTGATGAGAGCGGTGCTTTCGTACGGGAATCCCCTATCAATCTCCGCGCGGTGGTCAATGTTGTCAAGGAGCAGACACAACCGCCACAGGTTGTTCTCTCAAATAACGCTATGTTATCACGTTTTTATAATCCATTGAGTTCTGGCCATCGCATATTAAGCACCCCTTAGCAAGTCTAAAGCGGAATTCCATCAGGTTCATTTTCAGACAGAAGCTTTACTTAATGCACTTCGCTACACTTCAAAACACTTCTCGCAAGCTTCCACACCAAAGTCAGTGAGAGCGATTCTGGCCTGACTGGACTTATCCTCTTTGCTTCTATCTCTCTCACATTTTTACACAGTATTAACTCGCTTCATTCCAAATGTCCACGAGATTCGTGGAAATCGCATACTGCTCATGGTGTTCGATACTTGGTAAAATCCTAGTCATTTTACATGTAGTACATGTATACATGTATATTTCTAAGTCATAACTAATACAGACATAGCAGTTTGTTATGTTAGGCAAAATTAATTTGTGAGAAAACTGGCAATCAATATTTGTAATAAAGTATACTTTGCACAGACATTCGACTGGAGTAAAGATGTTACACTTCTGAGACAACCTTTGACAAACAGTTTCTGTTCAAAAACCGTCTTGCACAAAAAAGGCAGTCATAAAATGATTCCGACATATCGGGTCCCAGACCAGTTTACATTTACAACAAACATGCCTAGAGGTGTCATTCTGATCGCATGGTAATGAAGCGGGCTAGAAGAATGCACACATTCGAAAGGAAGTTGAGTTGTGGTACTCACAGAAATATGTGAACGAAAATTGTACGCAACTGCGATATACAACCGTTTAAGCTTACTTAATGACAATGTATTCAATGACAAGTCCCATCGTTTCGAAATCACGTGCTGCACTTCTCACAGCAATGAACACTTCTTCTTTTTCTCCATTGGTGGAGGTTCTAAGGCAGCCATTATGGCCTCATCGAATACATTCTTCAATCCTTTCTGAAACAAAATTACAAGAACATAAGTTAAACTCGAACTTTACGGAAACAACTTATGGTAGGTATCGTAAGCAAGGCCGTTATCGGCACAAGAATTAACCAATTTGAATTCTAGCAGCGACGTCTAATTTTGCTTGACCGCTCCAAAGGACGATACTAAATTCTGTCTTTACACAACTGCTGGTTATTCGATAGTAAACAATATTTCCAAAACCAGATTACTGGATGGGTTAACTACACCACGTAATTGTAGAGGAAGTTTCGATTTATCGCTCTATGGGTACAATTTGCATATGTGGAACTATCCATACGTGGTCCATCATATAAACGCATTATTTGTAACATATATCGAATCCGTTCCTATACTTATTCTAGCCGCTCATTTCATACGATAACTACTACTCGTTATAGCGATTAAAACTTAAACAGTCAATTACCAGTAAAATTACCGAGCAGTGACCTCACTCCAGAAAGGCTTTATATACATTTCCAGTTGGAGAATGAAGTTTTTGCAGTCCAAGCTCGCCATATCACTAACGCAGAAATAGCAATCAACTGGTTACATGTGTAAGAAAACAGTTCTGTACTCTAAAGTGAATCATCGAAAACAAAATGACCTCCGTAGAATCATACCGGCCACTACGCCTGCTAACAAAACAGCTTCTACAGAAGTCAGGTCGCTCACTAAGTCCCAGGACATTCTGTCTCATACACAAGCAATTTCTCCCTCTCAACATTCTCTGCACTTTTTCTTTCAGTTAACGGCTAAGTTTTTACAAAAGGAACCGATTCAAGAAGGCTAAAGGGGGAATGTTACAGAAGTGGCAACACACTGTTGTGGATCAGTGTCAGCAAATGCCGCGCATAATTCATTTATGCACAATTCCTAAAACGAAGAACCACATAGTTCATATTGATACCCGTTTCGACAAGCAAATTTTGTCCTACAATACTTAAGAACATAACTGCTGAACGTGTGAAGAGCATTTGCCTTTGCAAGAGTTGCGCAATAGCAGAGCTCAGTTTACTGCTGCTCTTAACGGAGGTAGAAGTCTCACATGGTCATAAACTCTTCCTTAACTAACCGTAACTTGACTCGCTCGCCAAATTTGGCCACTGTTTTATGCAGAAACTTAAACACCTGTGGTGAACCCTATAGCAACTGGCAATTGGGCGTGCATAGAATAAAAGTGAAGATATGAACACATGAGATTATCAATTATTTTTGTAACAAAGAAACATGATATTCACCTGTGTAAGAGCTGAACACTCTACATATTTCACTGCCTTAAGTTCCTTTGCCAACTTCTCTCCTGTATCTGACGAAATTGGTTTCTGCTTGTTCTTGGCTAATTTTTCCAGCATTGACGGATCGTCACGTAAATCCACCTTGACAAAAAAACGGTATACATTGCAATGGATTATCTTTCCATACCCATCGTTCACATTTAATACGAGGATCAGAGCACTTCCTGCTATCACAGAACCGTTTCCCGTTCTATTTTTTAAGGAACACATTATTTGGATACTTGGATGGCCCAAATTCACTGGTTATGCGAGCCACAGCATTATTTTCATAGTCTCGGAGTTTTGCTGGTTTATTCACTGTAGTTCCCCGGAGTCTCGAGGTCAACCTAGCCAAAGTTTCCCCCAGCTCGTCAATACCTCGGGCAGTCTCTGCCTTTGTGGATCGGAGATTTGTCACCATGCGACTCATTTGGTACCAAGAAGGTCTCGATTCCCGGTATTGACATTGGTTTACTCCTAGCAAGGCTTTCTGATCGATCCGCCGAACTCCTTCCCAACTTGAGACTGTACATCGCATCCTGACCACAATGAACACCACCAGCCACGATGAGGCGGTGAATCGTTGGGAGGAAGGAGTACATTAAAAATTAAAAATTTCGGTAAAGCCTACACTACCGTTTGCTTACACCTACACTACTTAACACACTGACAATGGTGTATGTTTCTAACAATCGCTATTCATTTTTCAAAAGATTTTTGAAAATTCCAAGATCCTGGCAGAAGCCACAAATATCAAGAACCATCAGAGTTACTACGACATTCTGCCAGAAGAAATCTAAGAAATACACCAGCGCATTGGCGACTATGTATACCCATTTCTATACATGCCGAAAACAACTTGGCTTACCTGGCCAGCATTAAAATGAGTGGAATGTTAAAATAAAAATCCCATTACAATCTACATTAAGGTCTCAATCTATCTCAATTCCCATATATTTAACAATGTGTATATGTATAAAAAGAATAAAGTGGAAATTGAAGGAAAACAAACCTGTGTGCCTACAAGTAAGAAAGGAGTTTTTGAACAGTGATGTGCAATTTCAGGTACCCACTTAAATTAAACAGTATTTACTATTATCCAAAACACACAACTGAAAATTTTAAACAATGAACCACTAACCTTTTCACGGACGTTCTCAAATGAAGCTGGAGCTACGACTGAAAAACAAACAAGGAATACGTCAGTTTGTGGGTAGGAGAGTGGTCGCAAGCGGTCGTAGTCTTCTTGACCAGCAGTGTCAAAAAGACCCAACGTGTACGGCTCGCCACCAATCATAACGGTCACCTGTATCCGAACAAATTAAAAATCTAGAATAACACCTGACAAAGCTGCTGCCCAAATCATATTGTTCAACTTTTCTTTCCTACCTATTCCTTTTGTTTCACAGCAGAGTATTACATTAGGTACAACTGTAAGGATGGTGTGATAGGACTAAACTTCGGCATATCGGGTTGGTTTCCCTACCAGTTAAATTTTGGTTCGATACCGCTCTGCGCCCCAAGATCATACCCGATGAACGGTGATTGTTGATGGACCGCTAGGGTAAACGAAGGATGAATGAATAACGGTAAACAGTTAGTTAGTAGAACAGCCCACTATCTCCTGAAACGGGCATGTGAAGAGAAGCGATAAGCATGGTCGATGATTCAATACTCTGCCGATGGATAACCAAATCCACCATCCCTGTGGGGAGACCCACGATGGCTACTACACCTGTCTGGGGTAAGATAAGCACTGATATGATACATAATTGTGCTCTGTAAGTCCCTGACTAGGCCAAATATAATATGCATTCAATTTCTACGATGTTTAATGAAATCGAATGCATAGAGTATCCATAGAGGATAGATCAACGGCGAACGCTCTATTGTCTCATTCCTTTCCTTCGAAAATCAGGAATAAGAAAAACGTCAAAGAAACTGCTGGATATGCCGTCCACATCGACAATATACACTATACATAAGCCAGTGATCCGTCAGTGATCCACTGAAAAACCGTAATCTCTGCAAATCGTTTGGTTTACAAACCAAACTTTTTCAGATTAAAATTAATACTGAAGAATATAATTTTTGGAACGCTTCATGAATTTGAGAGTTATCCTTGTGCAGAGGCCATGCTAATCTAGCTTGTATTGTTCCAGTTTTAGTATAAAATTAAGAATGTTCAGGGATATGGGGCGAGGATAGCGCAGTGGTTGCTGATACCGTTCACCAAAATGCAAACGCGCTAGTTTGACCATTGCCCCAACGCTCTCCTCCAATCCACGTGGGAACGCTTTAGCCCGAATATCTTCAAGATTGCAAGGAGAATTGACTCGACCAGAATTCTACGACATTCATAAAGACCAAAGCCTCAAGTGTCAGCCGAAGCAACTCATCAAATGATTTAAGGTCATTGTGGACGATGAATGCGAAGAAAAATGAATTGAACGTAAGAAATGCTCGGATCCGCACAGATGTGACGGAGGGTCATGTCCTGCTAGGCTTATTATCATGGCTGCAGGCTAGATTCATTTAAAAAAACAAGTTGTTATCAACAAAAACCGTCCTCTATAATATAAGTGAGCGCTGCTGGGTGAGGTTAACTCATTCGAGCGGTGCTCCAATGAAGAAACACCACATCGAAAAGACGAACGACTGTTGACCATCGACTTAGATCATCGACTCGGAGGAAGATGAAGACGTCAAGACGTTAACCGAATAAAGCTTTCTATCAATCCCGTGTTAGCTTAATAATCCAAAAAGGTACTGATTATTAATACCATAGTTAGATGAAGGTCGGTTTGAAAAATACTACAAGAGCACTACAAAAAAGAAACAAAATAAAAAAAAAACTACCGCATAGTTGTCGAACACCGTTGGAACGTACTCGGAAGGAAACTTATTGGTCGTATACGAGATAAGAAGACATGTTTTCCCAACTGCACCATCACCAACTACGACACATTTGATTGTCTGCATCCTGAAAACGAAAATCCCTAAAACTCAGATTAGCATTGAAATACAGTATGACATAATATTTGGAGGATATCGGCGCAGTAATCATACGAATGTGTAAAAGAACGCTAGAAGCTACAAGGACATGGAGGCAAATAACTATTTTCGTACATAAAAGGGTAAATGATAAAGTTCTTAGCGTTGATCAACTCCTAAGGGATGTGCTATGCCTTCGACTTCATCAAGCATCTTTAGGGGTGATTTGAATGCATATCTGGCCTGTACAATGACTCGCAGTGGCCTACAGATGAATCGAGTCAGTGTTGCTATCCTTCCAAACAATTTTGGTAAGAATGTGCCAGAAGGATCGGAAGCTCGTTGGGCACTCGGCGAGGGATCGAGGCAACGACCACCTGTGAATTGTAGCACTCCTATCTCTTACCACTGCGTTACACGAGCTTTGGCTTTCATTGATAGAAGTGATGAAAGACGTTAAAAATGAGTGTCCATCTCTATTCTCTAGGTTAGACGTAGCAAAACACCCCTGATCAAAACTATAGATGTGGTTGTTGAAGAAAAAACAAAGCGTAAACTGCTTCATGTATTTATAAGCCATTTTTTGTCACATGCTTGAATGGAACACTAGCAGATTCCAGGTCCGCTCACCATTATTACACAAGGGCCACAGCATACCCCTCGGTTTCAAGACATAAGCATCACCTCACTACTAAGAAATGAAAGGAATAAAAATACCCTCACATGGATGACGCTACTTCTAGGAAACGTAATATATTCGATTATAGTAAGAAGGGACTCTCTAACGAAGTGGTTAGACGTGCCCTGCATTGAAACACAGTATGACATAATATTTGCATCACACTGCATCAGTCACTGGATTGATCTCATCCCGTGCTCAGCAAACCTTCTATGCACAACGAGCTACCAGACTTGTCTGAGATTGGTCAATGCCACATGCCTTATAAGCGTTATCGTTCAACAGCAAAAAGATACTTAGATTGGAAACCAACATGGTTGCACTTAGGCAGCCATTTTTTGCGACACTACCCGGCCTGACAAGGTTAACTAAGCCAAACAAGACACACGCTGACTTTGATTACCAGAAAATCTGAGAATGTTTCCGTTGTTAACAAGACTAAGTGATCCAATGTGTCGAGCCCTTGCAAATGCACAAAAGTGAATAGGACAAATGGGTTTCTGGATCGTCTTAGGCCCATCAAGGACATTTAGGATAGCAATAAAAAGACTCGACGAAGAGGAAGAACCTCAACGACGTCGAGCCAGCTAGCCGGTTACGGCAGCAAGCGCGCAGATGGTCTGCCGGGCCGCAACGCAGCCGCGCTGCGGGTAACTGGGCGGGGACGGCAGGACGACTGTGTGCTCCACTGCCGGGTACTGGTAACAGGACAGAGGCCAAGTCATGCACAGTTCTGCCGTTAGGACGCATCATGTTCACTTTGCTGAGAATTTCTGTGGGGACTTTTATCCATGTAGGCTAGAGCGATTCTCACCGGAAACTCCAGAAATTCCTGAGCAGCTTCGGCGCGCCCGGATGCCAGGTTACTTTCCCCACGAACTGTCGCCGTGTTTGATGGGTGTGTTTCCAGCATTTCGTTTGCTTTCCTTTTGCGTCATATCGCATTTCCACGTCTCCGATCATTTTCATATTCCGACATATTCGCTAATAGTAACAAAATGGTACAGAGGTTTGCGTATGGGGACATTATTGTCATAGTGGAGTTACGATGTTATTCCCGTCTAACAAACATCCGGATACTCCCGAAATGCACTGGTCGTTTCCCAGTCCACATTTGGAAGATCCAGGAAAGAAGTTGAGTTGTACGAGACACTTTGTTGCACGGAGTTTTTTTGCTGTTGTTGTCATTATTGTTATAACAATAATGGATGAAAAGAATATAAAGAATGAAGCTGTCCGGTGTTGATCAATCCCGGAGGGATGCGCCACGCGTCCGACTTAATTAAGTGTCGTTGGAGGCGATTGAATCCATATCTGACCTTCACAGTGATTCTCGGTAACCAACCGATGTGTCGAGCTAGTGCTGCTATCCTCCCAGACAAGGCTGTTATCAATTTACCGACCCCAGAGGGATAAAAGGCTTGATTGGCCTGGGGCGCGGTGATCGATCCCATTTGTATTGCAGGGCGCTCCGGCCACTGCGCTACAGGCGCTTATGGAAGCTATTAAAATATCACAATATAAAGGTGAAATTCGAAAAATGGAAGAGAATTTCTTGCGTTTTGTGTATCAAGGTAGAGATTACCTCAGTTGCACTAAAGAGACTAATAGATGGAATTTTCATTGTTTTGTTAGCCTACAGATATTGGTACTAAACTTGTCTGAGAGGATAGCAGCACTGCTGCGATACATCGGTAGGCCACCGCGAGTTAGTGTAAAAGTGTAAAGGTCAGATATCTATCCATTCACCTTCAATCGATGTCTAATGAAGTAAAATGCATGGCGCATCCCTCAGGGATTGGTCAACGCCGAGAGCTTTATCCTTTTTTTTATACAAATAACAAGGTATTGCAGGTAGTAACTCAGCTACTACCATTGATACTTACCAATTTCTCAATCTTCCAGCAAAGAAAAGAAACAAAGGAAGCATTTGATGTTACTCGTTTAAATGTTTGTGTTATCGTGTGTACATTGCGACTCCGTAGGCTCGAGCAATAAACTCTAAGTGAATTGGGAAAGGAAACACATTAAACCATATAGGAGTAATAAGAATGTTCAGTTGTTTGTTTTTTGGTTTGAAGATGGTACTTTGTTTTATTTTTACACAACCTGCCTTCACGTTTGCTGTGCCCACCTCAAAATTTCCTTCATTTGATTGGTTCCCTCTCATCCATCACCCTCTAAGAGCTTCAAACTTTTTGCGGGTGGGTTTGGCCGCTGCCTGAGACATTTCATCTGTACTATGAATGCTCCTCTTGAGTCCTGAAATAGTCGTGCTAGAACGTTTCCATTTGAAATGGATAGAGTGAACTAGTCTCCGATAAGCTTAGTAACGGCTTCGTAACCTCATGAGGTTAGGAGACTTTATGGGTGCGGTACAGGGTGAAACCAGCACTGTTCTCGGCATGAACGGCATCACTTTATTATTATTGAGCCCACCGATGAAATAAATTGCAATATTTTGGTATTTTCTTTCTGAGTAGTAGGGTTAAAATCTGCTCCTTACATACTAGAATCCACATCCTCATTCGAGCTCTATGTAATTGTTGACGGATATGCATATTTCGACGTCCTCTCATCAGTGTGACATAATGTCGAGATGTACCATGTCATCCGTTGACAGAATGGAGGACATTCGAGATGGAAGTGGACAACAATACTGTTCGTTAACTCAGAAATCAGTGCGAAATATAACTACTCTCCCCGGAAAGGACAATGGCGTGTTCGTTCCCCACCACAGACGCCTGCGGTCCAGTGTTTTGCAAATATCTCAGCATCGTTGTAGTTATATTTCGCATTGTAACCTGCCATTAAAAATAGTAGAGAGTAAATAAAACGGTTAGGATTCAGAAATCAGTTCCGATGGAATTGCTTGCATTCCCTAACTGGTCTTGAGAACTCGAAAAACTTTGTAAGGTTGCAAAATAATGACCATTTGTTTTCCGTTTTCTTAGTACGTCGATGTGTAACAGAAATGGGAAGTAACCACGACGAGAAAACAGGTTTTTAATCCGGTTGCCCATCGGTTTATACTGCATGCGAGTGGCTAAGTCGGCATTCCTGGGTTGGAATTTCTAATGCAAACGTTGGATGCCAACAAACAAAGCAATCATCCACGAAAATATGAGTAATTTATCGTTCTAACTGGCTCGAATGATGGTGAAAATACCCAAAGTCATTCTTCATGTCCCGAGTGATGATATAGTGGACAAATCATTGTCGTAGTTGTAGGCTCTTGGCACTTCCTCACACCAACCGTTGCTGGAGGCGGACCTTGTGGTGATGGAGGACTTGGTGGACCAGGGGCGTAGGGATCGATCCCATATGTAATCAGGGCACTGCCGACAATTTCGCCACACAAGCCCGTTTTGTAAGATTCATAACGACAAAAACGTCCACTATTTTCGAACCACTCTAACAGACTGTATGAAAAACACTTCGATATTAATTTGTGCCTAGTGCTTGTTTGAGGGCATGACTATAGCAGCGACGTCTCAAATTACAATTCCAAACACAGTCAGTGGTGACAGCTGGCAGTTAATAATGAACAGTTAACATGAGTTCAAATTGTTGAGCTTAGACGAGGATGTTAATTTAGTTTTATTCGGGTAACGTTTAGACGTGATCGGGCGCATGTGGCGTAGTGGTCGGAGGCGCACTGCAACACACACGCGAAATCGACCCCCGAACCCATGGCCACCAAGCTTTCTATCCCTCCGGGGTCCGCGAATTGGTAGCAGACTGCTTTGGAAGAATAGCAGTACCGGTTCGATACATCGCAAGGCCACCATGAGTAATTGTAAAGATCGGATATGCATTCAGTCACTTCCAAACGATAAGTTATAATAAGTTGAAGGAATGGCGCCCTCAGGGATTGATCAACGCCGAGAGCTTTATCCTTTATCCTTTAATGTTCTGACGTCTCCGTTTTCGCCTGAGCCGATGATCCGTTTTGGTGCTTTACAGCTGGTCGTCTTTTCGATGTGGTGACTTCCTAGTCGTACCAAGACGGATCTTCTTCAGTAAACACCGCACAAATGAGGCTTTCTCATCTGGCAGTGCTCTGTTTGTTAAAAATTGGTTTAATAAAGAGTTAACTCCATAGACATCAAATACTTTCCCCGTTACCCTTTGCGTTTGTTGTTTTGCTACATTCCTTGTCGATGTTAGTTGATTCAGTCGTAATGTCAGCGGTAAAGACCGCACTACACTCACTCTCAGTTTATCGAGTACGGCATGATTTCCTGAAGCCAATCTTTGCAATATCAAGTTTTCCCAGATTATTGCCTGTCATTATATCGTTCTTGTTATCGTTTTACCATTTCTGCTATGATAAACCCTCCCAACTATTTACCGCCTCATCGAAGCTGGGAGGTGTTACTCGGTGTCGGACTGCGATGTACAGCAGAGGGATTCATCCCCTGACAGGGTCTCCCAAGTTGAAGAGTCCGGCGTTTCCATCAGTGAGCCTAGCTAGGAGTAAAGCAATACCAGGATCCACCACCGTCCTGGTATCAAAGTCGCATGGTGCTAAATCTTCCTCTGATCCACAAGGGTTGCGACTGCCTGTGGTAGTGAGGACCTAGAGCAGACTTCGGCCAGGCTGATCTCGGGATTCCGGGGAACCACTATAGCTTGACCAGCAAATCTCCGAAAAATGGAAATTATGCTAGGGCCCGCGCAATCAATGAGGACGGGTCATTCCAGTATCAAGTAAGTAAGCCATGATACAATCGGTAAGCGCTAATCTGGCACGCAGAACTCCGGCCAAATGTCTTCGCGTTTGTGCGTGCTAGTAACGTCATAATCGGTTTTCCCGCTTTTGAAAAGAATGGATTTGCTTGGGTCGCTTTGCACATCCATTTGAAATGGATCATTCTTCATATTCGTACGACACCGGAATGGTCGCACCGTCTTACCGATGTGCGATAGACTTCGCATAAATGTGTTCCGTTAGATTTCTTCTGTTTTGGTCATACACATCTTTCTGACCTAAGCTTTCCTGTTAACTACTACTACAGGTTATTTTCCCAATTTCCCAATTTGTGCTTACACTTAGATCAACGTCATTAACGAGTCATTGCTGATGGCGCCGTTAGGTAGATGACTTGCTTGGATACTTGGTCGGCCCGTCCTCACTGGTTGTGCGGGCCCCAGCATAGTTTCGTTCTTTTTTTTTCGGAGTTTTGCTGGTTTAGCTGCTGTGGTTCCCTGGAGTCCCGAGGTCAGCCAGGCTAAAGTCTCCCCCAGGTCGTCATCACCACAGGCAGTCGCAGCCTTTGTTGATCAAGGAGAGATTCGCCATCATGCGACTAGTTTGCTACCAGGACGTTGGTGGTTTCGGGTATCGGTTAATTCTTGGCTGAACTTACTGGTGGAAACGCCGGACTCTTTCTCAGTTTAGGTAGCCTTCCCAGGTGGATGAATCTCCCCGTTGTTCATCGCATCCCTACATCCAGGAACACCTCCCAGTCACGATAACATGCAAACCACTAGGTTGAGGTAGAAAATTAGCTGAGAGAAAGACGAAACGTAGGGCCCACATGGTGTCGTAGTGAACGCTTTAGCACCGGAAAAGGGTAATTACTTGTTCGATCCCCACAGCAAGCACCTTCGATCACGAGTTTTGCAGATATCTTAGCATCAGTGTAATTATTTTCCCAATTATTGGAAATCTTTATTTGGTTATCTCCATCCATACTTTCAAATATTGTCCCTCAGTGAAAATAGTAGATTTGATAGTACCTCATTTCAATGATAAGCTTATAAGGTTGGTAGATTTGATAGTTACATTTAACGTAAAGGCACGTTTAGTGCAGTGGTTATAAGTGCCCCGGTATGCACACGTGGTCGTTGGTTCGATTTCGCACTATAGATTCACCAAGTCTTCGATCCCTCTGAGATCGGGAAATTGGTACCATACGTGTCTGGATGGATAGCAGCACTTACTCGATGCATCTGCAGGCCACCGTGAGTCATTGTGTGATCCAGGTATGTATTCAGCCACCTCCAGCGATACTTAATGATGTCGAACGCGTGGCGCATCCCTCAGGGATTGATCAAAGGCGAACGCTTTATCTTTTTATCCTTTGCAGTTCTCCTCAGTAAAGCACAAGCTAATCAGTACTGCTACATTTCCATCTCTCTTAAGTCTTCTTCACCAGTTTTCACGAATGTGCTGTATCCATTGTCAATACAAATGGCAAACAGCTCGCTAAAAGCTGCAGATGAAAGCCGATTCTTTCTGGATTTACTTTAAGCGAATATTTTCGGATCATTTGATCTTCCTACGTAGCCGTGTTTTAGTAGATGTGCTGAATTAATCTGTGTAAGAATCTCATCAAGTACAAACAGATACTTTGTTTCATCGACCATGTTGTCGAAAGTCGGTCTATGACGCCTCGAAGAGTAACAGGTTACTGCCTGTTTGTTTCGAAGTGTCCTGACAATGTTTCGTACACTGCGAGAATCACCCTGGGTAGTTTGACGTTGTGGTACAGATCACATACGTGGGCAGACCATCGCCATTCCTTCCAGTCGCGGGGTTATAACATGAGCTACGAATGGTATTCCTCTAAGGAGAGCAGAAGCAGTCTCATTCGTGATTGGACCACGTTACTTAAAGAAATATTTAATTAGTGTTAAGTTTTTATTTATTGCCCACTACAACTTTTCACGGCAAGGTATTATGTGAACTACAACCACAATGATGCTCCAATATTTGCAAAACTCTGGACCGAAGGTGTCTCCGGTGAGGACCAAGCACGCTATTATCCTTTCCGGAATCTAACGCGCTCACCACAACACCATGCGGGCCTTCGTTTTGCATTTCTCTCAGCCAGTTTTCTATCTACCAGTGCCATCAGCAATTACCCGTCAACGGGATTGATCTGAGAAGCACAAATCGCATTGAACTCAGTCAAGCTGACGCTGCAGTCGAAATCACGAGGTCCGAAATTCAGCTGGGAATTGCTGATGGCACTGGTGGATAGAAAACTAGCTGAGAGACAGATGAAACGACGGACTCGTATGGTGTGGTGGTGAACGCGTTAGCCGCTGGATGGGGTAATAGTGTGTTCTATACCCGCCGGATACACTTGCAGTCCGGAGTTTTGCAAATATCCCAGCATCCTTGTGATTTTTTAATTAATGTTAATTATCTAGAATATCTGAGTGACCCTTTCATGACGAAACTGGTTTTTTTTTTGTTTTGCAACTGACGATGATTTCTCGCTCAACCAAGTATTTCGTGAATTTGGAACCTTGTGGATTCATAGAGACTTCAGCCTAACGCACTAATTGTGCGCGCCGTTTTTATACAGTGCCCTCACATAGGAGTCTGGAAAATTTTTGGAAAACATTAGTTTCAGACAGATTGGTATATGTGAGGGAGAGTTTTATTATTAGAGATTATTGTTTTGTTATTTTTTTCCAGACTCCTATAGTTCTGATTGCAATTCATAACATTCACTATGAGCTGAGACATCTTTATTCGAAGTTGGAAGCGGGCATTGTTTTCACGTCGTATATTTCCTATAGAGGTCATTTGTCCAGTAGAGGTTAATGTTGTTCACAATTGTTTCTTTGACTGGCGTGGTCTTTCTTTAAATCTGTCGCTTGCAGCGGTTGTTTGAAATTCGTGTAATGAGTTGATTTTCGTGACTCCTTATTAGTTTTTGCTTAACTTGCCAAGGTTAGCATGAAGTTCGTCTTTACTGAGCGAAATCTAATAATAAAACCATAATCTCTAATAATAAAACTCTAAGGCGCCAAATTTTTCACGGTACTAGGATTTACGTGGCTCATGTGGCGCAGTGGTTGAAGGCGTCGTGGAATACACAGAGTGGAATCGATCCCTGCGCCCATGGCCCACCAACCCCCCTCCCCCTCTTTTTCCATTCCCTCAGCAAACTAGTACCAAATTTGTATGGGTGGATCGCAGCATCGCAGCACTGGCTCGATGCATCGATAGGTCACGTGGAGTCGTTATAAAGTCCAGATGTGCATTCACTCATCTCCGACGATGCTTAATGAAGTCGAATGCATGGTGGATCCCTCAGAGATTGATCAACACCGAGAGCTTTATCCTTTATTTATGCTTTACTAGAATTTACATGTATTTCGTTGTCTTCGAGTTTACATTATAAGTATGCAAATTAGGTGATAGTATTTGCTCCACGCTATATTTTCTACTGCAACTCATCACTCAATCACCGAGAGGGGTCTTGTTCGATTTGAAACTGCAACGACATGCGAAACACTTCGAAGACTTCTTTAGGTCTTACTTAGGTAATGGTATCTTGATCCATATAGTTCTCAAGAATGCTGTCAGTATGTGTATTCCGCTTTGAAGTTCTTCGCCATCACTCCGTGTTCATTGTTTGCGACGCACGCGTACACTCCTTGATCGCCCATAGTTGCTGGATCTAAACACCAAAGAATTTGACTGAGACTAGTACTGAGATCCTATTATGATGGTGTTTTCCGGAAGTTCCTTTAACAGTTCATGGATTTTGAAGTCACTTACATCATGGGTTTTCCAAAGCCACCGTCGGCTAACACTTATTGTCTCGTAAATCCTTAAAAATTTATTGTTTCATGGTGGTAGCGGAGTGTTCTTAGGTGATGCAGAGAATGTAAGACTTCCGGCGGTATCACAAGAACCCCTTAGAACTAGGATTCTCTGGGATTCTCATGCTCTATTAACAGCCAACGCAACTACCAGGGCTTTTTTTTACAACTTCTATGGTGAATTCCACTCATCAAATTATATGAAACTGTTGTTAAAATTCACCAGAAAAAGTACTATGTAGCAAAGGAAAGAGCAAACTTGCGCTTATTACTCAGCAATGGCGCAACCTGTGGCGATGTTCTGGGCTCCCTAGCCGTCTTGAAAATGGCACCTGTACGTCTAGGAAGTGAATGCATGTTTTAAAAAAGGTTCCACTTTAAAACTAATAATTGTTGTGGTTGAGTTACTGTTATTTATATGGTATACCAGAAATTGATGATCCTGAAGCTTCTATCTATTATACAATATTTATTTGCTTGAAGAAAGCCGGTTCGTTTAGTGGAATCACGTGATTAATGTAATAACTGATCAATTGGGTGGATTGGTTAGGAACAAATAGGATTGGTTGGGAAAAAATAGGAAAGGAAAGAAGAAAAAAGCGCAAATATAGGAGAACATCTTCGGCTTGCTTTCGTGCTCTGCTTGCTGTCGGCTTTAACCTTAAACAGCTTGTTCTAAGCAGTTGTTAGACGTAAACACTCACCTATCTCCAGCTTGCTCCAGAGCATATCGTCATCAATGGGTTTTTCATAATACTGGAAGTATTTTATTAAGAAAATCGTCTGTATGAAAGTACGGTGTGATCTGATTACGTGGATATTCTGCCTTGGATGAAGTTCTGCGCTTTCTTTGTACCATTTGATGGTTGGTCGTGGATCACCTCTGGCCTTGCATATAATTATCAGCTTATATCCGAGACGGAATGTCTGACTGAAGTGTGAGCCAGTGACGATGTGAGCACTCTGAAGAGTCAAGTGATTACTTTGTCTCTTTTTCCCTCTCCCTCTCTCCCACTCTCCCTTTCTTACTTGTGGAAAATTCTATAAATATTCACATGAATTCCTATATGATAGCAAAATTGTTGAATGCTGGTACAAATTTCTTAAATGGCCCGCTTTTGGCTTAAATAATGCTATCTTGAGCTGAATCTGGTTGAGTGTCTCAATTTTGTACGTTTCCACCAATTTTCTTGGTTTGCACTTTCGATTTGATCATTCGGACTTACCCGATTATCAGCGAGTTGTGTGTGAATAAGTGAAAACTCAGCCACTTGTGCAAATTGTAGGTTGTTCTTTCCTTTTCCTTTTCCTCCTCTTCGTCCTCCACGACAGTCGACCAAAGCATTTACAATGAGGAAGATGACGAGAAGAAAGGGCCGCATTTGGACAGTCAAAGACGTTCCTAAGAAGTACGTACAGTACCTACACCCGTCCATTCGCTCGATTGTTGAATTGTAAGTGGAGAATTATGAGATTTTAGACATCTAGGATGTACTGTTCTGAATGAATTATTGTGCAAAATCTGAAATAAAGGTATAGGTAATAGAGGTATAGGATGTTACGAGTTAAATCGTTTTCAGTACAATATAGGGGTGAGCAGTGGCCTCAGGAGGGGTGGTATTGATTCGAAAGCTTAGTGTAATAGAACATTTGCAGATATTCATAGGAAGCATGCAGCAGAGTGTTTCCACAGAAATACCGAATTCCTCTGCTTATTCTCCGACCAAGAGGTAGCTGCTCTCAAAATTTCAATCAGTGATGTGAAGCACTATAGTTTCTAGAAGTTTATAAACTCCTCAGTGATCATTTTGATTTCACGTCAACGTTTTTTTTTTTGAGTTTTTTTTGAAAGGAATGTTAAACTTTTCACATCGTTAAACTAGTGAAGTTTTTCCAACGGAATGTGTTTGGTTTTCTACAGCTGCAGAAAATTTTTCCTTGGTCTGAGCGAAATCAGGGCTGTTCAGTCACTTCGGTGCTCAAGGCATGGTCATCGATGGAAAAAGAAAAAGAGAAGAAAGAAGGTGTTTTTGTCAACAAAGAATTCAAATTCTATCGCGGAGGAATAATTGAGCCTGAAATTTGTGGCTTTCTTCTGTAGACTAATTTTTTGCTTCAATTGATGAAGTTGGGTGTCAATGTGAGATGTGTTTGTTTAAAGTTGAGCAGCACAACTGTTTTTGCACAAGTATGTGTTCAAATCTATTCATATCGCCTACATATGTTTAAAAAAAACTTTTCGGCGGGTTCTCATAAAACGCCGTGGCGCGAAATTTCGCCAAAAAACCGCTTAGAAATCGTTTCTATGTTTTGGTTTTCTTTGGACATCGAATGCAACGATGCATGAAGTAATTTTGATACATGTTTTAAAAATTGTTAGCGCTTTTTAGTGGTAGTCGTCGTTGGAAAGTACGTCGTGCAGAATGGTTAAAAATTCGTAATCGGCTATTGTACTACCGTCCGCACGCAAGAGTCTTTCCATGGTACTGCGAGACGTGCACCCTGTCATCGCGCTTCCTTTCCGTCATCCAAAATCACAGCTGTCCTCACAAAAACCTCTCACGACACGTCCAGGACTTCACAAATGGTGAGTTTATTTTCTGTATTAGAATATTCTGTTATAGAGAACACAGCGTATTCTTTCGAATGAGAGAAATATGGAATAAACAAAAGATTCTGGCTAGAACTCATCGATGTCTGCTCAGTTCTTGCAGCACATTTGAGAGTGCTTGCTTTCGCCGTTGCTTTTGGGACGTTTTTAAGGCAGAATCACTCTTGTTTTCATTGTTTGATAGGCTTACAAATCAGTTCATAAACAAAACGTCTAATGGGTAATACTTTGAACCAAGAGGTTCAATCCACATTTGAAAAATACGTCCAGTCTAACGTATTTGAGTAAAAGAGAACAAAATGGTCTTAGAGGTGGATGTTTAAGTTCTCTTTCCACAATTTTAAGTATTGTTCGAGAATTCTTTCAAGTTAAGAACAAAGGATCGCATTGCTGGGTTTTCGAAGTAAAGCTAAGGATGCTCTTGCAGTTATGGAGCGTGTTTACAATCCACAGGTCATTGTTACGCCATTAGTAATAGTTATCCGTACAAGTCGTCTTGAACATTTTTTTGAATTACAGGCGATAGATCTGAACAAAGTTGGTTTTCCCCTTGATATCCCAGGCTCAGAAGATGTAGTTCTTAACGTTGTACCATCTCTGAGGTTAGTCTTATTTGAAAGCAATGAAGAAATTTACTTGAATAGTTTCCCTTACTATAATGCTCAAGCATCATTGTTGCTTCCTCCAATTTGTAAGTTGTTTCAGCGAAATCTGCGTAGCTGTTTTATCTCCTAAGTGTATTCCAAATAAATTTGGGCTGGATCTACACCAACGAGTTCATCACCAGTTGAAGGTTACGTTTTGTACGTCTGACTATTGCTCATGAATCGTTATATTGTTTGTAATTTAGCCAGGATCTTGGAGATATCGACCATCAAGGAGGACTGGACAATTGTGTACGGTTTGTCGTAGGCTGTTTCCTGTCTTTCTGGACTACGAGGACCACTTGAGGAATGGAAGCTGTGCTAGTGAGGAGCCCCCAGATCCAATTCCGATTCATGTTAGTGGAATTTTTTTCACATTGATTTACTATTGAATTGAATGAGAATAAGGTTGTATGGAATTACGTAGCTATTTATAAACCTTAATTTCCATTTGCTTTCCAGATGTCCGATTGTGGCAATATTCCTTTGAATTATGGGTTTAATCCGATTGCGCGGGTAGCAGAGAAATCTCGGTTAATGATTTGCTCTTTGTGCCACCATGATCGTTTTTCGTCTTCTAAACAGTTCCATGAACACATTATAGATTGTGGAAGAAAACTTGCTGTCCTTTAACAGATTGCTGTTGCCTTTCAGGTTGACCCTTGTTTTTTCCTGCTCCATTCAATATATTACATAAGCTTTCTTTATTATTCTTGATCTCCACTCATTTTATATTTCCCTAAAGTGCTTATGGAGATTGTGGTGTATAGCTTACATTTGTTACAACTTTGCCAAATCATAAGGCGTTGTTATATCTGGGTTCGACAGCGAGTTTATTACATAATTTGGGCCTATTGTTTTTCTTTGTGAGGTAGTTCTAAGGAATAATTTAGTGCAGGGTTTCGAACATGTTAACAATTTCATATTTATTTTAATTACATAACAAGATGTTTGCCAGAAATTTTCTCTTCGACTGGATTATTATTGGAAAATGGAATGTAACCATATAACGACGTCTGACACCAAAAGAATGGCATATTCTAGTCAAATGTAATCTTGACATTATCGAAACATCACGTTGCGTTTGGCTCGAATACTAAGGCTGAGATAGGACGTGCGCGGTACGGATCACCGTGGTGCTTTGGTAATCACAATGTTACGTTTGGCTCGAATACTAAGGCTGAGATAGGACGTTCGTGGTACGGTGAACACCGTGGTGCTTCGATGATCTCAATATTACGCCTTCCTGGAACATATCCTTGTTTTGTTGTCAGGTGTTGTGTGGCTACATTCCATTTTCCAATGAACGAAGATATTTGGTGGTCTGTGTAGACGAAAATCACAGAGGCAGTGAATAATCCACTACCCTGTTGTTGACCACTGATTTCTAACTACGTTCCTGAGATTACCGTGAACATGTCAAGGTATGTACACCGTGGCCCACATCCTTTGACAGGAGGCGAAAATTTATTCTTTATAAATACTATTATTATATACATCAAATAAACTCAAAGCATGATGGGATTTTACTGTCCTCCTGCATTGTGCAATTCGATGAGATTAGCTTGCAACTGGATGGTGTTCATCATAACCTGGTCGTGGTTCCCAGGTCTCTGTACATGTGGTGATTATGGACTTGTAATAAATGTATGAGTCGAGATTTGTTTCTCTTATTACTAAGACCTTTAATGAAATCAGGAATAAATGCGGAGGACACCGTACTATTTGATACAGATCCGATAATGAAAGCATCGGATCCCATTTAAGTTGTTTGCTGGATTTCCGCGCAGATCGTTTTCGTCGCATGTTTTTTTTATCAATTCGATGCATCCCATTATCCACCGCAGATGTTGCGCCGGTGGCAATTGGGTAAAGGTCTGTTCAGTACTTGGGAGCATACGAAAGGCATTTTTTCGAAAGAATTTGCTGACAGGTGATTTAATTGATAATAGCTTTTGATTTTGATGAGTCATAGTTATGGTAAGGGATGGCTATGTATAAACGATACAGAAATACACTCAGCATAAATTGAAAGCGCTTTCAAGTGTTGAGGACAGGGTGGTGCACACATGTCTTTTAAGCTAATGGGGAAGGTCTATAATTCTTTAATATTCATATAATTCTAAATCATATTTTCATATTCATATAATTCTAAATCCCGTATTTCTCACGCATGTCCTTAAGTTATCGAAATATTACCAACTACTCTCAAACTGGTGCGACTCCCAACCGTATTCACCGGGCCTACCATCCGTCCATGTGTTGGGGAATTTCTACCAGACGTGTCTAGGTGCAATTCACTCTGTGAAGTCCATTTGAGAACTCTGTAGCTCGGCTATCTCAGGACTCCAAGGAGGATCCACTCCACCAGTATTCAACCACTTTCATGAAGAAAGGAAAATCGTCAAGTAACAGTCCAACGTACACGCAAAAAGTTCTATGACCATTGTGGATAGCGGGTGCGAGGAAACGATTCGAATGCAAGAACTGCTGAGATCGACATAGTAGATGTGAAAGACAAGTCGTATAAAATAAACGGTAAATAAAATTGTCAAAAAAGCAAAGGAGTCCATGACTACATGAGGTTAGGTGTCGTCTCATATACCACACAAAATTGTGCGCTGGAATCATTGCGTGAACGACATCGGCAGAGAATTTATTAAGAAGTTGTTCCAACACTGCTCTAGAACTCGAATTTTCGGTCGTAGATAAGCATTTTTTAAGAAATATTAAATACTCATGTTGACATAGGTTTTAAGTGTACTCAGCCGTGTGGTTGTCAACCACATGAGTCGACGGTTTCTAGAGAATTTTTTTTCAATGATGCCATAGAATTCAAGAGTTCTGTAGGGTGATGTTGCAGGCCCCGGTGCTGGGATTTCAACGATGACTCACAACTCTTGACCGTTCTGCTTTCGTGACTGAATTAGACGAAACGTGTTGTCATATTCGGGGGTTTTCTAACATTAAACATTTTCGGGGGAAAAATGATTATGATGAAAACTAAAGATCGACTACTGGAAGGTGAAAGTTATGGTTGGCGGTAAGGTTAGGTAACTCGTTTGTACAGGAGAGAGAGTTTCTGTTGAATGTGAATATAATCGTATGGCGAAGTCAGTCTCGCTCACCTGGAATTCCTGATCGGCTCCGGCTATCGATGATGTCGATTCTCCACATGCGTTCCGATGACCGACCTTGTCGTCTTGTGGCGAATAGACTGAGAACACATGCAGGCCTTCATATCGTTGTCTGCAGAAAGATTTTCGAACGTAGTCGGATGCGGTTAGGTTGTAAAACCACATTGTTTAGATTCCGAGGAACTAGAGAAATAAATGTTGAACTTAAATCCCTTTTGTTGGTTCAAAAAGCAAGTCCTACCCACATGTAATTTACTGATGTTATAAATTCCCTCGTTAATTGAGTTATCCTTAATCGCTCTATACACACCATTGGAAGTGCCTAGTACTATTCCACTGTAATAAAATACACCATTTGGCCAAATATTTAGATTTCCGACATCACATTTCGGTTTAGAGCCTTTTTGAAGAAGTCTGACCACAGATTGATGGTCTTGTTTAGTGCTTTTCATCCTATGAAACTTTATCGCAAACGTCTCTTATGCAAATTTGTCAGTAAGGCGTATCAGGTCCACCAGAATTCAGTGAAAAACATTTCGTGTTTGTTGTATTGTTCGTGACTTTTTATCTACGATAAATTCTGGAATAACAGATTCACTGGCTCGATTACGACGGTAGTTATATTTTGGTCATTCTTATGTGTCATCCCGGTTTTCGAGACCATCATGACGGTAACCATGGAGTCAAAACGTTCGGCGTGATTATGGATGGATGTGCTTTGTCTTCATCGTTAAAATCTCGATGAAAATATACGCTTCTTACACAGCTCCATTGTTTGTATGACGTCTCGATTTTCAGTTTGCCTTTTCACATCGATAATGTTTAATATACAGAATGACTAACATCTGGTGATTTAGTTGTTCCTTAGTTTATAATCGATTTCTATGCCCGTTCAGGGACGCCCTTCTTGTCCACGGGTTCCACGATTGCTTACATCTAAACGGAATCGCAAACTTCTTTAAATTTTATTAAAGTGTAAAATTGTGACATCTACTCCCGCCATACTTCAGTGAGTTTTATGACCGTGTGAATATGGTTCACCGTGATAGACTGTTCCCAAGAGTGTCATTAAAACAGTTGGCTCTTGCTAACCCTTGTCATTCACACGGAGGATAAATCGTGTAGCAAACATAGATCATGAACAGCTGGAAGAGTAAGTAGTCGTTATTGGTGTCGCACAGACCTCTTTTTCAGGAATCATAGGATCATCATATTTTTTCTTTACTTAGTGCTTTACATAGGGGTGGATAGCACAATGGTTGTGGTGTCGGTCATTACGAGCATGACGCTTATTCGATTCCTCGTCGGGAAACCAAACCTCTCATCCTCCCTGCGTCGGTAAATTGACACCGCCTAGTCCGGGAAAAATCACTCTCTGCAATAGAATAGAAAGTCGAGAGCCATTGACTAATGCTTCACCAGATTATCAAGTCTAATCCTATCGGAACTGGAGGTAAGTATCGAAACCAAGAAGGTAGAACTACTTGGAGAACATATTCATCTCATTCTAGACAACGTAAACGTAAATTAAGGACGTCACTGCCGAAAACTAGAGGTTAGGTCGTGGACAGCCTTCATTATGTTCTGTATGAAGTGACTGTTATCTCTGGATATAGGAAGTGGCCATACTAGTCTTGCAATTAGCAAAGTCTTACCAAGCGTTACAGATGTAACTCCCACGTCCGACTTTCTATTAACCTCGGCATTGATGGAATAATTCTTTTTCTGTTTAGCAAACACGAGGTGTTATTTTATTTCTTTATTTACGTACAAGCTGACGTCAGCTTGTACGTAAATAAAGAAATAAAATAACACCTCGTGTTTGCTAAACAGAAGTAAAAAGCGTTACAGATGTAGTAGCTGTAGTTAAAGCCATTAAGGTGATCTACACTGCAGAACTTCACTAGGTTCGTATAGGACGCCTCAATCTCATTTAGTCGTTGTCTTCTTTTGGAACATAGAGTCAACTTGTGGCGTGGATTCATATTCAGGTGGCTCCTAGTGGTTAGAATCTTCACAGTGGCATATCTCAGCTCAGAATAAAAGCGCATGAGAGAACTTTTGCATTACTGCATAATGCTATAGAATTCAAAAAGAATATTGGTGAAAAATATAGAACAGAAGTAGAACTACAAATCCTGCATTGATTTCCGAATAACTGGGAAACAGTACACAACAAACAGTACAATGTCACGTCTTATACCTGCTTATTAAGACACATAAGTTGGTATCTTCTGATGATGTAGCGTCAACCAATCCATCATCATTCAAGGTTAGACTCATCATCAGCTGTGTAGACGGGCCAACGGATAGAATAACCTGGTTCTTAAGCCTAATACTAACCCAGCTGCTTAACCTCATTCCAGCCCACCTCACGAACACCCAAATGTTCCTAGAACAGTCTAAATGACGCGTCTCCTAATAACGCGTGCGTGATGGAGTCGTTCGACGTTACCGCGCTGTACACCAACGTATCGAATGACTCCGCAATGCAAGCCATCTTCGAACTTCTTGTTGAACATGAAGGAAAAATAAAAATGCATGGCTTGTCCATCCAGCAGCTCATGGCTCTCTTAAAGGAGTGCCTAAACTGCTTGATTTTCAGATGGTCTGGGAAATACTAGCGCAAATAAGGGGGCTGGCAATGGGACAGCGAATGGCACCAAGCCTTGGCATTGCGTTTATGTCTAGAGTGGAAGCCCCCGTTCTCGGTCTCCGGCCGCTACTCTACTGCAGATATATAGACGATTGTTTTGTCGGCTTCTCTACACAGGAGGAGATGGACAAATGCTTTGAATTATTGAACGAGCAGTCAAAGTACATCAAGTTCACCCGGGAGAGACCGAAGAACGACTGGCTCCCGCTTTTAAACGTTCAAATTAACTT
>MQTX01000042.1:113863-136226 GCA_009735665.1 Angiostrongylus cantonensis | reverse complement strand
CGTCTATGTGAAACACAAAATTGCGTAATTTGCCCTTATGGCAGGGACGGTGACTGCATGAGTTCAGGCACGATATACCTGATCTCTTGTGGTACTTGCGGAGACGAATATATTGGCGAAACGAGCAGACCTTTGTGTATCCGCATAAAAGAGCACCTAGATGGCAAACGAAAAGCAAGACAAGGCACGCCACTAGGGACGCATAGGATAGAAAGGCATAACGGAGACGATTTTGATATAAAAGTCGCTATCCTCGCACGGGATACTAAAACACCAACGCGCAAACTCCTCGAGGCTTTTTGGATAAGTGCCAAAAATCCTATAATGAATAGCAGGGAGGAATGCCCCGAGATTACACGGGATCTCGCCCCTTACCTTCGTAGCGATCGTTGATTGGGGGGTGCTGAAGTCGTCAGCCATATGCGACTCTGAGCGGCTGTTCTTCCTTGGTGGAAGACAGACGAAAATAGCGGTGGGTTTTTTCGAGAAGCCGTAGATCTTGTAATTATCGCTCAGATCTTCATCTTTCTGTTTGTGCAGTTGAAGTGTTTGACCTAGTAAGTTGCGTATTAGTGTATCCTTCCAGGCTCTGAAGAAGGCGATTCTGCCGAAACGTCAGCTACGATTGTATTATTGTATGGAAGTAAACGTATGCTGTTTAACAACCTCGCGATTGCTAAGAGAGAAAACGACGAATTCATAATTCAATGCCGAGGTTAATAGAAAGTCGATCCTGGGTACACAACAAATTTATCATGGTCTGTTAGGAGGCTAGCGTTTTCTGATAATGCGTAATCATTGTTAGAATTGGGTTCGACTTTTTCGCCTAGTCAACCCATTTCTAGAGCAAGCTTGCGCAGCATCATGTGCGGTCTACATACGCTTCAAGACCAAATGTTTTATAAGGCCAGGCTATAAAAGTTAGATAATGAAGTACAAATAGGGACATTACCATGAATTTCTTTCCACCGAGCTTTCTTTTATCAAAAATAAGTGAGTGGTGAAACTGACCTGTTTTTCGTTTATTTTCCTACGAAGTTCGCCAAATGGTTAATCGCTATCGACATAAAATTTAAGCTCCAACCTAACACAAGAACAGATACGCGGTATGGGATAGGTTAGGGAGCTTATATTCAAGATCTATCTGATTATCTGTTAGTGGTAAACGTGGGGGACTTACAGTTATTCTTAATCAGGCGCCTGTTACAACAACAGAACGACATCTGAAGGATATTTCGCTTCATGGACCATATTATGAAAAGAAGTACAGAAATAAATACCAGAAATTAAATAAAGAGTGGATTAAAGCGGAAGAGGAAGCGAGTATATCTTCAATTATCGGCCTTGACCGACAGGCGATAAGCCGATAACATGGTTCCCAAGCCTTATCCTGAGCCAGTTGGTCAAGTTGAAGTGAATAATACAGGAAGGCGAGCTGATTAATGATAGGCACACCAGTATTCTTTTCAGAGCAATCAGAAAAACAGCAAACGTACCTTGCATTAATGTCTTTTATGAAATTCGAGATGCACGAAAGTCCATTAACGCTATTGCAAGCACCAGGAAACGGGAGCAGACAGAGGAACGATCCATGATTGGCCCCTGTAATGGGAAACTTGGATGGCTTTGCGCATTAGATGTAATTTGGCTACACCAACCTGCGACGGAAACGAACGTGTCCACCAGGGCTGTGAGACTTGGTCCAAGTTCCTCTCCCGTATCCACACATCTTCCGCCGAGTATAGCCTGCAACTGATAGATATCCATTTATTAGTTACGGACGGCTTCGAGAGATGACGAACATGTTGGTGTGAAAACGATGTTTTCCGACCATTAAAGGCTGTGGTTATCGTACACACAGCGATTTAAATCTCGTACGGGTGTGAGCTCTTTAATGGTTTATAGCTTCATCACCGGTGTCGCTTTTTCTAGGGTACTGAAATTTTATGAAACTTGTGTGTTTTATTTATTTTTAATATTTTCAAATTACTATATTGCTTTATTTTATATTTTACTTTTTAGCAGAGGTTCTTCCTCCCAGCAGAGTTACCTAAGTTGGGAACACGTTTGATATGCCCATCCAGACAACAGATCCTGGAGGATTGCGAAGCGACTGGAAGCCTTCCACAAAATTACTAAAACAAGGTGTTATGGCGAGCGTTGAGGCACGTATAGCTTAGTGTACTTACTGGTATCTTGCAATACATATGAGATCGATCCTCGTGCCCCAGGTTCACCGAGCCTTCATCGTTCCGGAGTCAGCAAATTGCTACTAAACTTGTTTGGGAATGTAGCAGCACTGGCTCGATACATCGGTAGGCTACTGCGAGTCATTGTAAAGATCAGATATACATTCAGTCATTTCTAACGATGCTTAGTAAAGTCAAATGAATGGTGTTCCCATCAGAGATTTATCACCACCTAGAGCTTTATCCTTTTTTTTTCATCATACTAAATGGAATTCATTTCGTGCTGTCTGAGATATCATACCAAGAAAATGATTCTCTGCGTGTTTCTAATGCGACTGCACCGCGGCGAACAGCTGTGATGCAGGACGGGGCAAGGTGATGAGTGTGATGCAGGCAAAAACACTCCACGTACCTGCTCAAGTTACTCAAAAATTAGAACGATAATCAATGTACTCGATACTAAAATGCGCGCATATTCCCCACTTTTTACGCTTAGCTACAATTTCTGTGAGACACAATGTGAAGTGTCGGAGGTGAGTTGTTGAAGCCGCAGTACAATTTACCGATCACCAGTAAGTCCAGCTACCCAACTATACAATGTTACCATCCATTCGATTATTTTACTAGTATTCTATTTCATTCAATAATTCTAGTTTGGTGTACCTCTTCAATAAGCAAATTTTGCTGTAATTATAAGCTAACACACACGTAGATTATCATAGTTCACTTGATTATCCAAATTCAGTTAAAATATGGATGTGGTTGTTCAAAGGAAAAATTTCACAAACTTTCCTTGCCACCGGTGATCCCATCGAATATCCGATCACATCTACTCTACGCCGTGTGAACGCCGAAACTCCTTGAATCATCCAGCGCACCTGTAAGTTTAGGGGTAAGGGCAATATGCCTGGGACGTATGTTGTATATTACTGCATATGTTACAATGGCTGTTGAATAGGTAGTTCTTGTTTTATTTATTTTTTTACGACATTGTAAAGCCGCAATAAGTACGCAAAGGACCAGAGAATGCATTCTTGGACAGATTCAGTACTGTCTCAATCGAATCTCATAAGTTGAATTACTCTTTCAGCCACATGTATGTCAAGAACCAAGAATGAGAAACCAATGTCGTATTCAACAAAAAGCGGAAACTTTGTGTTCACCAAAAATTCAACGTGTTTGCCCCACTTTTTATTTTTTTTTTGAACAAAAATTCTAATTCGTCATCGATATCAACTGTGTCTTTTTAATTCTGTGAAATATTCTATTGGATTTTCAAACAGCTCCGTCAAGGAGACCAGATGAGTACGTGAGATGTGCTCACTGCTAACGCAAAATATGGAGTATAATCAAACCGAGCTTGGCATTATTTGCTCCTAACGTTAAAGTATTTGACGGGTAGAAAAAAAAAGAGGAAAACGACTATATCGTGTTCTTTCCATCACTAATGAAATTACAAGTGATTACACCAAATCGGTTCTGCATTCGGCTTTTTCGGTCCATCACTGCGGCAAGTGAAATACATTAAGAGAAGACGCTATTAAGGCTTATATAAGAGAAGGTACCAGACTTGTTTAATATAGTCGCACTTCATGTCGACCAGAGGAGCAGGTGTTCTTCCGCCATCGCCGTACGTTGTCGCATAGACATCAGAATCCTTCCATCCTACCTAGATATGTACAGGGCGAGATTACTTTAAAATTAAGTCTTCCAATTCCAGTTATTATTATTACTGAAATAAGCAGAGAAGTCCGCATTTTAGTCAAGTTAAAACGACGCATTTTTGCAATTTAAACCGCAAATTCTGCTTAGTTGAACAATCTTGTGCATTTTCTTCTGTGTTTGGTTAAATTGGAGGGATACTTCGATGGAAGTGTTGTCTGGAATTTAACAAGAATAAACCAAAGTGCTTTTCTATAGAAGGCAAACCGAATGTTCCCTTGAGAGACGTTCGTGCTAAAAAGTTCATCCAAGTACTCCTCGTAGTACCTCTGGAATGTGAATTTTATCTAGTAAGAAGTACCTTCAGCAAATGTTGGCGCTGACGATCAAAAACTCCTGCTATATTGGTGATTCCGTGAACAAGTACTACAGCTTGTCTTCTGAAGGAATAATGATGGTAGAATGACGGCTTCAATGAAAAAATATTCGATAACACGCATGCTGCCCTAATTCAGTGAGTCTACGCAGATAGCAAGTTTTGGAGGTCGCAAAAAGACCAGGTTATGCTTTGTTCCTTGAATGAGCAAGGTGATATTCGTCGAATACCTTTAACGATACGCTTATTGTTTATCAGTCATGCAAGGCGATCATTCCCATCGGTGGCCTGTCTCCCTTGGACTTGATTGCCATGAATGCTACCACATTTCAATCCAGCTATCTTTGTCAGTTATCATGTACGAAAGATCGGAAATAGTAGATGATGTAGTACGGTTGTACATCACGTAAAGGTCGTCACATCGACATTAGACACAGACATTGATTTATGGCAAAACAAACCGAGATTTTCAATAAATACTTATGTTCTTCAAACCTTCTGTTGCTAAATTTCCACTGGATGCTGTCGTCATAAAAATTGTTCTGTTCCATTAAGAAAATCTAAAGTGGTGTGTTCTTTAAGATGTAGGAACAAACACTGTTCTCTTCCCGGCAACGTGATCGCCACCACCGAAGCTGCCAGCCGGTCCCATATCTCGCCGAGCCATTCGATCAGCGAATTCCTAAAATTTATTTCCCCTTTTTTTTAGTGTAAAAGGTTTTAAAATACTCAGCAAGTTTTACTTTTATAAATATTGAATCTCGGCATTGTCTACTTGCTGCTGTGGAACACTATTATTAATCGCTGGTTTCAAGTCTTCTTTTCAACATGGAGCTATTGATAAGAAGCAACTTGAGGCTGTGAACACATGTTATACGTAGAAAAATTGCTAGGAAGCTGAAGGGGATGGCCTCACATGAATGGGGAACAACAGCCTCATTATTTTGCAACTGTTCATCCCAGAAGCAACATCATCCAGGCCGGAAATAGTTCGATATTGCTATTCGGTGCCCTTAAAAATGATAAAGCTCTCGGCGTTGATCAATCCCTGAGGGATGCTCCATGCATTCGACTTCATTAAGCATTGTTTGGAGGTTATTGAATGCATGCCTAGCCTTTACAATGGCTTGCGTTGACCTACCGATGTATTGAGCCAGTGATGTTATCCCATATTCCAGTCTGGTGCCAATTTATCGACTCCGGAGGGATGGAAGGCTTGGTGGATCATTGACGCGGTGATCGATTCCACGTGCGTGTTACAGGGCGCCTCTGACCACTGCGCCACACGCGCATACCTTATTCGTAAAAGCAGGGAAACAAAGGCATGACGGCAAATTATTGGGTCCGCTGAGCGACAGCAGCCCAATAAGTGACCACGATGAGGGAGTTCGGTGCGGCGCACTCGATTCACTCGGTAAACCATGATAAGCGATAAACCAGGCGACATTTTTAAGCACTCATAAGACCGACTTTCTATAAACCTCGGCACAGATAGTTAATATATTTATTTATGATCTTATAAACTGATCTTCTTTAGCCGGTGCGAGGTTGGTATAGGTCTTCGTTGTTGTTGTTGTCGTTGTTGTTGCTGTTGGTCGATGACTGACGTTTAGGCGATTTCGCCTTCCTCAAAGCCTGTACGTATTTTATATTAGAATACTTTAATTTTTCGGTGGAAAAAGGCTAAAGTATTAATGAAGATCAAACGTTTAAGTAGATGGTGGACTAGGATGTTACGGTCAAATGTAGGTCTACACCATATTGAACAGAAAGGCTACTCACCGTGATGTTACGAGTGGGACTGGCCTACGCGCTGTTCATGTGGGGTCACGAGCAAGACACACACCCCAGGGGTCAAAATATCAATTTGAAATAGGGCGCCAGGTCACGTGTGATAGTGAGGCATTCGTCTTTCCGGTTAATCTTTTGATTTTTGAAATTTATCCAAAAGGCCTCAAGAGTTTTGCGCGTTGATGTTTTCGATTCCTACGCTAGGATCCGCACAGTCTCCAGTTCCCGATCAACGACCCTTACTCAACTGTCGATACATAGACGACTGCTTCATCGTCTGTTCTACTCAAGAACAGATGGATGAGTGCTTTGAACAGTTAAACGAACAGTCAGAGAATATAAAATTTACATGAGAAAAGCCAACCTAAAACTGTATGATCTGTCCTAACGAGAAAGACGGGGATTGCATGAGTTCAGGTTTAATATACTTGATTTCATGTAACGCATGCGGTAAGGAATATATTGGGGAAACGGGTAGACCACTTTGTGTCCGCATAAAGGAACACCTAGATGGGAAAGTTAAAGTACGCCAAAACACTCCTCTAGGTACGCATAGGGCACAAAAGCACAACAGCAATGGTTTTGAAGTGACTGTGCAGATCGTAGCGCAGGAATCGAAAACATCAACGCGCAAAACTCTTGAGGCTTTTTGGATAAATTTCAAAAATCCAAAGATGAACCGGAAAGACGAATGCCTCACTATCACACGTGACCTGGCGCCTTATTTCAAAATGATATTTTGACCCCCGGGAGTGTGTCTTGCTCGCGACCCCATATGAACAGCGCGTGGGCCAGTCCCACTCGTAACATCACGGTGAGTAGCCGTTCTGTTCAATATGGTGTAGACCTATATTTGACCGTAACATCCTAGTCCACCATCTACTTAAACGTTTGATCTTCATTAATACTTTAGCCTTTTTCCACCGAAAAATTAAAGTATTCTAATATAAAATACATCCAGGCCCTGAAGAAGGCGAAATCGCCAAAACGTCAGCCATCGACCAACAACAACAACAACAACGACACCAACAACCACAACAACAACAACAACAACAACGACAACGAGCACCTATACCAACCTTGAACCAGCTAAAGAGGATCAGTTTATAAGATCATAAATAAGTAGTTTTAAGCACCTTTTTCCTTTTTTTATTTGACCCGTCTTCACGTTCAGATCCCAACACTTCTCACATTCAATTTGCTTCCTCTCATTCATTGTCCACGAAGATCTTCAAATTTTTAAGGGTGGCGTCAGTTGCTGCTCAGCGGAATCGAACTAGTACCACGCTCAATAAAATACATCCAGGCCCTGAAGAAGGCGAAATCGCCAAAACGTCAGCCATCGACCAACAACAACAACAACAACGACACCAACAACCACAACAACAACAACAACAACAACGACAACGAGCACCTATACCAACCTTGAACCAGCTAAAGAGGATCAGTTTATAAGATCATAAATAAGTAGTTTTAAGCACCTTTTTCCTTTTTTTATTTGACCCGTCTTCACGTTCAGATCCCAACACTTCTCACATTCAATTTGCTTCCTCTCATTCATTGTCCACGAAGATCTTCAAATTTTTACGGGTGGCGTCAGTTGCTGCTTGAGGAATTTCATTTCATCTTGAATGTCGTAGAATGCTGGTCTAGAAATTCGCTTTGGAGTCCTGAGATAGACGGGCTGGAGCGTTTCGAATTGCACTACAGAGTGATTTTTTCCAGACAAATTTAGTACGTTTCCCGACCCTGGAGGGATGAGAGGCTTGGTTGGCCCGGAGCGGAATCGAACTAGTACCACGCTCGTGATGACGGCCATAACTACTACTAGGCTATCCCGCCCCCTCTAAGTACCTTTAAACCGGAGAGTTTTCAGAAAAAAAGTCATGTGATCCAATACTGCAGTTAAGTTCACTCTGTACACAGAGCTTCCCCCAAGCTGAGACTATTTATTGAAGACATTTCGTCAAAGACTTTCTCTGGCAAATTACTGAGAAATATTTATTTATATGTTCTTATGAACTGATCTTGTTGAGCTGATTTTAGGTTGGTATAAGTTGCCGTTATTGTTGCTGTTTGTCAATGGCTGACGTACGTATCGGCGATTTTGCCTTCCTCGGAGCCGTGTTGTTACAAAAGCGAAATGGTCGAAACGTCAGCCATCGACCAAAAACAACAACAACGACGACGACGAGAACAACATCAAGAACAGTAAGAGCAAGAAACAACAACAACAACAACAATGCAAACTTATAGAAACCTCACATCAGCTCAATAAGTTCATTTTATAAAAATATATAAATAAATATGTCGATTATTTATGTCGAGATTCATAGAAAGCTGGTCTTTTGAGTTAATGAAGAATGCTTCGTAAGAACAGTGTTCTTTGGAAGTTCGGTGGTTCCCGACACCAGATACTGTCGAGGAGACCCAAAAAGTTCAACAAATAGGCGCATCCATAACCTTGCTGACAAACACATGCTCACACTATTTGGACTTGTTTGATCAGCCCCTGAAAGGACTCCACCGACCGGTTTATTAACGGAACTTTGACGTGCAGTGATAATACCTTGTGGTAATATCACACGTTTTACATCTGAAACTACCTTGAAACGAAGTCATTTATGTCTGTAGAAAGAACAATCTAGATAACTTCCACCGTTTACTCGATCTTTGCCACAAGCCAGCTCATTTCAAGGGGTTCATGCTCTACCGTAATCCACATACTTTTCGCAATGATATCGATTTTTTACGCGTACAAACTATTGTTGACGAGTCAAATAGTCAACGTTTTCACGAGATTGAATTCGTGCTTCAAGTAAGATCCCATTAAATCGAAAGAATGGGTCTAATAAATTGTATATCAGTATAGCATTCATTCCAGGCTCTGAAAAAGGCGATACTTCCGAAACGTCAGCTACTGTTGTGTTGTGTTGTGTTGCGTGTTCTTCGACGGGAGGAAATGTGTGCTGTATAACAACCTCGCGATTGCTGAACAAGTAAACAACGAAAGAATAGGGTTTCTGCTTGGAGATAAGAGGGGCGCTTACTTCTGCAACTTGAAAACGTATGGTTCTAGTGGTATTTGTTCTGAATAAATATGTTGGTTTTTGATCGAACAGCATGTCGAAATGCTGAGATTTGAATAGACTGCTTCGCAGTACACTTTAGAATCAGGTTTTGTGCTTATAGTAAACACGAACAAAAAACTGTACTTCATGTTCATCTGAAGGTATTCGAATAGCCATGAAGAACAGATTCTAGCAACTGGCTAGAAGGACTTGTTACGGTACCAAGGTTTGATCCGGTGAATAAGTGCACGTTTAGACGTTGCTTTCAAAAGATTCGTGATTGAATCGAAAGTGTTGAAGATTGGGACGAGGTTCGACGATGACCAGCTGGAAGAGCTCAACTAAAGTAAATCCGCTTCTTATACAACACTTTCAACGCCTGTCGAAGAAAAATACCTTGGTGAAGTAAAAGTTGTCGAAGATCTAACGTTTTGCAAAGCGGAAAGAAAACCTCAAAAATCGATGGTAAAGAAACTGAGCGAACTGGAATGAAGTCATCGTTATCGAGTTCACTTTGTGCTTTCATTTGCATAACAAAAAGACCAGTTTCTTAACGCCATTGTGGAACTCGATAAAAGTGGAATTTTACTACAATTGATGAAGCTATGCACAATGACTGGACATAGATGAACCAACTCAAAGCTAGATTTTAATCCAAAGGACGTAATGGTGGTTGGCCGCTGCTCAAAAATTTGTACACAACTCAGATCTTGAGGGGGGAAGGGAAGGGGAAGCAGGTGGGTAGCGGAGTCTTTAGTAATCCCGCTGATCAGAAAGCAAAGGCGGTAGTTCAATCAACGCCCAAAGGCTTCCCTTCAGTCCACATGGGACGCACCAGCTCGGTTATCCCCACGATTGAAATGAGAATCGATTAGAAAACTATCCTACGACGCTCATAAAAAGAAGATATCCTCAAGCACCAGTCAAAACAATCACGAAATGTTCGATGTTATTGTTGACGATGAATACGAGGAAAACGAAGCGAATCCAGTAAGTGCTGGGAATCGCACGGTAAATGTGATGACGGGTCAGGCAAAAAATTATTTGAAAAATATCAACATTAGTATTATTTCATTAAATATCAAACTCCATTGCGATGTCCCAGCAATGACTACAGTATTCTAGCCTTCTATCAATTTTTAGACCTCTACACTCATAACTTCCCTTTAGTAGTGTACCGGTGAGTGCAGTACCGAGAATCTTTGGGTATTTTTCTTGTCTGCTAAATGGAATCACATTCGTATCAAAAGCATTCTCGACAAACCTTGCCATAGTTGTTGGTCAGAAAAGTGTTGAAAGAAGAGGAGAAATCGGCATCGACTACGGCGAAAATAGCACCGAACAGGGTCAGAGTAGAAAGCATGACTCCTTTTGTCGAACTGCTGATTGGACTGGTTCGACACGACCTGTTGTAGGAAAACGGGACGCTGGCATGCTACGCAACTACTTTTTCAATGGCACAACAAGGTGATTCAGCAGCCATAGCCCTCAAGGAGTGTTTAAACTGCTCATGCTTTAGATGTTCTAGAAAATATTACGCACAAATTAGAAGGTTGTCAATCGGAAAGCTGTTGGTACAAAGCTTTGCCACTGCGTTCATGTCAAACCTATGTCTCCGTACTCCGTCTCCGTTCACTGCTCCATTGTAAATAAATTGACAATTGCTTTGTCATT
Source organism: Angiostrongylus cantonensis (assembly GCA_009735665.1). Classification (NCBI taxonomy): domain Eukaryota; kingdom Metazoa; phylum Nematoda; class Chromadorea; order Rhabditida; family Metastrongylidae; genus Angiostrongylus; species Angiostrongylus cantonensis. Next base: position 125,463 of record MQTX01000042.1, on the reverse strand, counting down.
CGCTCAACACCGGACATCGACAGTGCTTTGAATTACTAAACCAACAGTCAGAGTGGATAAGTTTCACGCGAGAGAAACCAAGGAAAGACTGGTCTCCGTTTTTGAACGTTAAAATCAACCTCTTCGAAAACGGCTGCACCACCAAATGGCACCAAGGGCCGAATAACAAAATATACTGGTCCATCACTTCTTCTCTCACCGCTCACACAGTCGAACGGAATTTGTAAGAATCAAGTTTCGTACAATCGCCCAGTTTACACACTGGGAGGGAGAAAATGGAGGAATCTTTGGACTTGGAACGAAAAACAGTCATTTCTAATGGCCATGAAGAGGTAGCTACTAGGAGCAGATTTGGAGGGAAAAACACGTTCCAAAACGACAAGTCTAGTGAAGGTAGGGTCCTGCTCATTCTGCTCTTTATTTCAAACGAAATAAGCACGGCCATAAAAACGTTGCTTTAAAAAGTTTAGATAATTTGGTAGCAGTAACTGAGATACCACGGAACACGCTAAGATGATAGCTTTTCCGTAACCATTTGTACGATTGTCTATCCGAAACGCGCAACTGCGTAATTTGCCCTAACGGAAAAGACGGTGACTGCATCAGTTCGGGTACGGTGTACCTTATCTCTTGTAAAGAAAGTGGGGACGAATGGTTAGGTGAAACGAATGTCTGTGTATAACATAAGAACCACTGTGTCTCCGTATAACAGAGCACCTAGACAGGAAGCGTAAAGTTAAAGAAAACACTCCACTAGTAGCGCATACATAGACATAGATGTAACGGAGGCCTTAGGATAGAAGTCATAATAGACACACAGGAATCCAAAACGTGAGCCCGTAAAAGTCTTAAAGCGGTTTGATAAGCTCTAAAAATCCAAAAATGGAGAGCAAGGAAAAGTTCCTTGTGATCACGTGTGATCTCGAGTCATATTTCAGATCGATGTGTTGATCCTAGTTACGCACACTTCCCATCTCATCTATGTAAGACTACGTGGCTGGTCTCTACTAACAACTGGAGGTATTAGAGCAGCAGAACGGTGAGTATTTAAGAGAAGCTGTTCACTATGCGATTAATCATTTCTGTATTGTCCGTCTGCTGAGCTTAGACTGGGTGAAATGCTTGTCAATTTGACGCTTCCAAGCTCTGAGGAAGGCGAAACCGCCGAAACGTCAGATACTGCGTAATGACAAAGCAACGGTTTACCGCCTCTTCGTGGTTGAGAGGTGCTCCTGGGTTCCGGGCTGCGAAGTACAGCGGGGTAATTCATACGTCCCATCAGCAGGGTCTTCCAGCTGAAACGGAGTTCGGCGTTTCCATCAGGAAGTCTAGCTAAGAGTAAACCAATATCATTACCAGGACCCACCACCGTCCTGGTATCAAAGTCGCATGGTGGCAAAGTTCCCTTTGATCCACAAGGGCTGCAACTGCTTGTGATAGTGATGACCTGAGGCAGACTTTGGCTAAGCTGGCCCCGAGACTCCTGATAATCACATTGGCTAAACTACCAAAACGAAAAAAAAAGAGCAATAGAATAGCAATAGCATCTGTAAAATAATTGTACTGCGGGTACGGCTGATTGACTATAGTTACGAATACGTCCACCCAACGTGTAGGTGATGCCCCTAAGAAAATCCTCGCGGAGTCCAGTCTATAGTTCTTTTCGTTCATCTGTCGTTGTTCTTCTCACTACATGTACACATTACTCTTATGTTCAGCATCGGTATGTGTTCTCCTGGGTCTCGAAGATGAGACAGATTTCGAAGAGCTACACGTTCCAGCTAGATGTTCTCATGACGGCTAGGTTTTGAAATACACCATACAAGCGCTATATGAGTAGTGCGTAGTACATTTGGCTGGTTGAAGCACTGGCTTACGTCTCTGCTGCAAAACAAAGTGCTGGGGGGATTGCTGAATCGAAAAGGTGAGCGCGGATTTTCGTGTCCTACTTGGTCGGTGGCTTCTTTGAGTGGCCAGGAATGCGGACCATGTCGCTCTCTTTCTTCTATTCGCTTCCTTCTTCATTTCTTTTTTCTTGCTCATTATTCTGCATGCTCATTGAACGTTCAAGGCATACGAACAAGGTAGCCTATGCAGTTAGAGACCCATCCAATTCAATTTTTTCGCCTTCGCACCATGGGTTTTTCATGAACTGGATCATCTTCCAATTTATGCGTAGTCCGAGCTTTTTCCCGTTTCGCTGAACTCGTTGATCATCGTCTCAGCTTCGCTGGTACTTTTTGAAAAGATGACGATGTTGTTCGCTAAACGAAGATTCGATAAAAATTTTTCATCAATACGTATGCCGTTCTCGCCCCGATCGAGTGACTTCATTATCCACTGCATCGCGGCACTAAACAGATTTGGCGATGTAACGCCTTGTCGAGCGCTCATTCCTATAGTTATGGTAAGAGATCGACGTGAAAGCTGTATTTTCGTAGTGCAGTACCGACAACAGTCAGACAAAGTTCTTGTGTAGAACGGGTCCACTCCTTGGTCGGCAAGCGATGATAGGATGATGCATTGGTTTCGACACTGTCATATGCTTATTCACAATCGACAAACGTTAGGACTAAGGTGTGTGGTATTCCTGGCAATCCACAATGACCACGGACAGATTGGATGTGGTCCATGCGGCAAAATCCTTATCGGAATCTTTTTTGCTCAAATGGGTGGGCCTCATGCAATGTTCTTGATGTGCACGATAGGATAATCTTCGCAGAATTTGTAGTATGCACTCAAAGAGCAAGCCAGACGATAGTTACGGTGAGTCTTTCGGTCATTTTCCTTGAACGGGATGAGCGTGCTCGACATCCTCCACTGGTGTGAGATTTTTCCTTTTGAAGGTCGAAGTCATACGGTTTGAGAGAAGCACATTTAAGTTCCAGCTTTAAGAAAGTCGGCCATGATATTATTTGAACACAGGGATGTGTCCCCTTCCATGGTTTCTACTGCAACTTGAATCTCAGAGGAAACATGTCCAGGTGATTTTCTCCAGTGAGAATTGTAGAGTGTGGGAAGGGGCTGTGGAATGGAAAAGGTTGACGTGGAACTTTTCCGCTTTTGATTCCTTATCATGGCGGGTTGTTTCAGTGGTCCCATCTTAGTTCATCAGGTCTGACAGCGGAACGTTATAACCGCACAAGCGGCAATGACATTTTTTCAGACTGGTTGGTTTTTGTGCTGCTACTAATAGTTTCTTTTGCTTGCACTGATGCAGATCTTCCTGAAAAGTTCTACTGCAACTGGAATTTATTGACAGCTGTATTGTGTTGCAGTAAGATCATGTTTCACTTCTTTTCTTCTCGAGCAACTTAGTAGTAATGGAGATGCAACTTAATGTTATTGTTGGAGTAACTGAGACCAATTCGGTAGAACTTTTAAGCATTTCGGAAAACAATTCGTAGTCCTCGATTGGATGATCGTTAATTTGCCAAGTCACGTCTGGACAGGATTTGGTTCAGAATGTTCTCATCATATACAGCTAGACTTTTTCTTCTTGGTCAACGACGCGAAATGTTTTCCAGATTACGGTTAAATCGAAGAACCAATACAAAATGGTGGGATTACCGATGTGTCAACTAGGCACCAACTTCTGTTCGTTAGAATATGGTAGTATGAATAGCGCCATTTGGAGACTCCCATGCCCAGCGGCAGCTTTCTTAATTTTGGAAAAACAAGTCTTCATGGAAGAATAACTCTGAACACAAGAGTTCTGCAACAGAGTTCCCATCTTCATTTCTTTTTCCTAATCCAAATTTTCCGATCCTGTTTGTTTTTGGCCGACGTTGAGGTCTCCGAGAGAGTTTGGAATGCATTTTATCATTGTGAATAGCTTGTTCCAACTGATACTAGAACGCATCTAATCTGTATTCATCATCTGCGTCGGTCGGCGTGTAGCAACTGATGGCTACTCTGCCAGCGCGTTTCCAGGGTTAAGCACAACCATTCGAGGATCTCTGTGTATCGCGGAGGCTGGCTTCCTGTCGCAATGACTCTTCCAGTATGGTATCACACCCTCTGCGTGTGCCAGCTGTTTTTACCATAGTCCAACTGTTTACAAAGATCGCGAACTAACAAGAATATTAAAAATATCTTGGAAGTTGGGACCAAAACATGTGTAAATAAAGTCTGGCCAGATGTCTTACTAATCCACATGGCACGTGAAGTTCCACAAATCACTCCATGGAGATGACAAACGGATATTCTTTGCGCGTCAATGGTAAGTTAATAAGTAATAAGTAAGGTAAGTAGATGGTAAGTTACTCTAAATGGAATGTCAATTAGCGATTCACTGATCGTCACTCCATATTGGATAACTAAACATTGGGTAGAATATAGATTACCAGTTTACCTGTCCCTACTGCGAAACAATCCCAACAAGAAAATGAGGCAAAAATGACGAATTAACTGGAAATGGCAGCCATGTGATAGTCAAACACATGAAGAAAATGGTTAATGGCTCCCCTTGACAGATAATGCTCAATGCTACAGAAGAGTCGCCGTATTATCTTCCACCTAAATTCCTCACTATTCGTTATAAAGTAATCTAGTATTCTACACCACTGCGTTCCCAACCAGAAAGTAGTGCTCTTCCATAAACAATCCGAAAAATGAGCACATCACTACCACTTAAACAATACATGGCAAATTAGTAAGGAAAAATGCAGAAATAAAAGTGGGTAACCACTCGTTTTTACTCGACAACAATAAAACTGAGAGACAGAAATAAAAAATGCAACCGGTGAAAAAATCACCTTAAATAACACTGACTGTGAGGTGTACAAGCTTCTTGAGAAGCTGTCCTCCGCAGATTCTTTGAGAGCCGCCAAACCGCACAATTTATGAAATTCTATAGCATATGGAAATGAGACGTAGTTGCATCTACGATTGCCCAGAAATAACCGTCTCAAAAAAAAAAAAGTTCAATACTTAGAGATATTCGATGATGAACAAAACAGCAAAATGATCTCAGGGAGAAATATATAGAAATACATAGTATTGCTTGTTCATAATAGCATGTGATGTAGCAAAAACCAAAATGTACAGTAGATTAGTGAGATATGCTGCTACGACATACAACATATACTCAATTAATTAATAAAAGCAACAGCAACTAACATAAGCCCTCAAAGTGCGAAGAATGATCCTATCCAATGATCCTCAGTGTTTGGCCCCACGACCTTTGCCACGACTACGAAGAGCAGCGCGAGCTCTTCCCCTCATTCTGGCGCTCATTCTCTCAATCGAAACTTCTTGTTGGACGCTGCTAGGAGTAGGATGACTCAGTGAACGTGCTCCAGGTTGATAAATAGTGATCGGACGTCGCCGCCGAGGGAATTGGGTAGAGCCGCTCTCGTTGCTGGAAAAAAATAAATAAATAAAATAGTTGCAATAGTCCGAAAAAGTGGTCGAATCAACGGATACTCAGAATTTCTTACGGAGTTGTACTAACCTTGTACTGCTCTACTTGTATCAATTTTTCCTACTAGCCATATGAAAAGAACGAAATAGGATGTCACATAGCTTCCATGTCTACTCTAGTGAGTGATTCCGAAACGAAACAACCAGTTTTGAGTGAGGCTACGTTGCGTGAATAAAAATGTAAACATAAACGAAAGGTGACTGTGTCTAGAGCGAATTAATACCTTCGAAAAAATTTGAACAACGGCTACAAAAGAAGAAGAAATGTATAAGCAATAGATCTGGCTCGTACGTAACGCATTCCCTGGGTGGATCTCGAGTGGTGGGTTCACCAAGCTTTCCACGCTTTCATGGTCAACAAGTTGGCACGAGGTCTGTTTTGGAAGATGAAACAACCGTCTTAATGTTCGGTTGACCACGTGAAGAAATTGCATGGGGAATATACACATTCATTCAGCTTTCCGATACTTGAGGAAGTCAAACGCATGGCGCATCTTTCTGAGTATGATCAATGGCGAACGGTTCATCCTTTTATGACCACTAAATTTATAATTCAAAACCGACTTCTCTTTAATTTCGGTATGACTAGCCAATATGCATTCCTTCTTTGATAAGCCTACACGAGGGTGGTAAATAGATCTACTTATTATTATTTGAAATAGATTTATTTCGGCAAACGTTTCGACGGTTTCGTCTTCCACAGAGCAGATGATCCCAGTCGATGGTCCACAGTTGCTCGCGTTCTCGAAGTGGCGCCTTCGTCGCGCATCGAGCGGAGTTTTGCTCATTGGAGCATCCCTTTCGAATGAGCCACACTCCCTACGACGCCTTCTATATAGGATGTTTCTTAACGATAGCGTTGGCTGTCCGGTGACAACCACTTGTCTTTGCCGGACAATCCACCCTACCGGTTATCAAGAAAAAATACGTATTGATTAGTAGTACCGAGGATAAAGAAAAGTCGGTTTTGAATTATTGTTACGCTTTTTAAAATCAATATATGGGCAATCCATCGACAACGGTGTTTTGGCATCATTGTGCATAGTGATACAGAGTTCTCTGTGCTGTTAGCCTACACGTGACACATCTAGTGGAAGACTTCTAGAAAGCGACAGCATGCAGCCATCGGAGGTGAATTAGTTCCTGATTACGCTCACGATTGTTGTTGCAAGTACCGCCTTCTTACTCATATTGTATTCATACTGCCACTACAAATGTGGTTTCTGTCGACGAAAACATAAACGTGCAGCAGACTTGCATGAAGTTCGTATCACTATGCACAATGATGCCAAAACACCGTTATGCTTTGTACTATCTAATAATGATATCGATTTCTGCTGGATGGACTGACCGTAAAAACAAGTGGTTAACATCGAAAAGAACCGTCCTGTATACAAGAGCATCGCCGGGTGAGTATGGCTCATTCGAGAGAGATGCTCCACTAAAGAAGACCCGGCTAGATGCGCGACAAAGACGCCAGCTCGAGAACACGAACAACTATGGACCATCGACTCGGATCACCCGTTCTGAGGAAGGCGAAATCGTGTTGTTATAGGATCGAAAATCGGAACTGTTAAAAGTACTAGCAAAATTTTTCGACTTGTGAAGGAAGCTCTGTCACTAAGACAGAAGATCGTCTTAGGTAGACAGAACCATTTTCTCCGCCGCTGCATTCAACATCAAGTCGCGCCCAAGTTCACAGAACGGAAACGGCTTCACGAAACATGCGGTGAACCAGAGAATAGCCAACGAGTACGAGACAACGAAGTGGAACTACTTCGGGCAGCACTACGAAGCAAACGGAACGATATGCTCGCAAGAAGGATGAAATGTGTGACGAAGGAACATACATTTTTGTACTTTGTATTTTGAGGATCAACATTGGAGGAGAATAGCTGGTGGATCAATATTGATATGCAATTCTATTAGGTCTAATGCTAAAATGACTTTACAGCGAAAGTTTGAGAATCTGTTGAATAATTCCAGTGTCTCGGCTTCAAGAAACCATAGAGAAACGAACTTTGCTAAGAGTCGAAATACGGTTGATATCGGGCTGCACCAAAAAAGTCTAGAGTCACCGTACTTGGGGGCATGACAATACCTGAGAGTGCCCGCTCGGTTTTAGAATTGGGCCCAAGCTTTTCACAATCACAGCCCATTTCCAAAACAACCTTGCGTAGGATAGCACGCAACCTTTATGAACTTCAAGATCGACTCCGTTATCACGCTAAGCAAAGAACAGCAAAAAGAGCTGAAAATCAAGAGGCGGCGGCATTACCGCCATCTCATTTCCCCAGAACGTTTTTCAGACAGCAGGACCATAACGACAGAATTGACATAAAATTCCGCATGTTTTCGTACGGCATTCTCAAGATAGTGATAAGGGGGAAGAGTTCGTAGTTATTCCTCGCCAGTTGGATGTTAAGATAACGGAGGAATGTCTTAGTGATGGCATCCTATATCGCCCATCCTCTGAAAAGGAAAACAAACATCATAACCGGAAGTTCAACGAGCAATGGGTCAGCGTGGCAAAGGCTGCGGGGTTAAAATCATCGGTTATTTCACACCTTAAGATCAATAAACCAACATGTCCCGTTTTATACTTACTTATTAAAACACATAAGTTAGTATCAGCTGCTGATCTTGCGTCTACCAATCCACTCTCCTACAAGGTTAGACCCATTATCAGCTGTGTAGACGGGCCAACGGATAGAATAACCTGGTTCTTAAGCCTAATACTAACCCAGCTGCTTAACCACATTCCAGCCCACCTCACGAACACCCAAATGTTCCTAGAACGTCTACGTGACGCGTCTCCTGATAACGCGTGCGGGATGGAGTCTTTCGACGTTACCGCATTGTACACCAATGTATCGAGTCTAACTGTCATTTCAGTTCCAATTTTGATCTGAGAAGTCAGGTCATGAAAAAGTGAACTGAGATTGCAGCAAATTAAAGGACCATCTTCAACAGAGTTGTAATTAGGAATATAAATGCCGACGAAACAAAAAAAAAGATACTTCGGTTGAATAACCTGCAAGACGGCGATCGTCTGTACCCAGCGACTACAATGTACATGTGATAATAAGATGCCAATGGAACAATGTAAGTTCGGTCCATAGCAAGTGCCTAGCAGAACTTAGTCCATCCTAAGAAGATCCAATTCATGGGAAATCCATATTTTGAGAACCGACGTGTAGTCATGCGTTAACCAACCAGGAAACTAATGTATTCTGTAGAAAAAGTAAAGCTCGTAACAACGTAGAACGAAATAAACAGGAGTTACCTGCTAGAACACTGATCTTCTGCACCATAAACAATTGGAATACGCAGTCGTGCTGTCGCTGGCATAGATGCGCTGGCACTTGAACTCGTCATAGAAGATCCATTACCAGTATGACGGATGGACGAGGGAGCTCCCGCCATTGCAGAGCTTCCAGTGTCCGTTCGACCTTCGTCGTCAGCTTCTTCAACGGCCGAAGCTGCTTCACGATCTTCGTCATCAATGAAGTCCTCAGCAGCTGGGGCGTCTAATGAATTATCTGAAGAGATAACTTCTCAATGGTAAAAACATATGAGTGCATAAAATCGACAGTTTTTTGCTTTACAAACCGTCTGCCCCTAATACTTCGTCATCGTGACTAACAACAAGACCATCTCCGTCAAGTTCGTCGTCACCGTGGTCATCTTCCATCTCGATCTCGCCGATTTCTTCAGCGTCTTCACCGTCTGATAGCACCTGCAAAAATTTATTCAGGGTCATGCGTTGAAATAGCAAAAAAAAAATGCGCTCACTACGACATCAGCAGATTCGCCATTATCGATTTCTTCGTCGGACTCCATACGACCATCATCTACAAGAAACTATGATATTATACACCAGCACACGAATGACAGTAAAGTCTCAATACCGAAAAACAGGAAAACAACTGATTCATAGCTATTAAATAGTCAGTCACAGTTTAAATGTTCAACTCTACTAACCATCTTCTTCTTCAAAATCATCCATCGATTGTTCGGACACATCTTCATCAGACAAAAGTTCGATCTATATATAGCAAATAAGCTCAAAAAATAAGTCAAAAGCTGCTAAGAAATGGGAACAAACGTGTTGGGTGGAATCATCTTGCCCTTCCTCTAGAACTTCAATGTCGTCATCTCCTTCGGCGTCGTCAGGAATATCAACACCTTCCATGTCAGCAGCGACAGCCATTCCGCATTCGGGAATCACGTCTAGGAAATGACTGATGCAGAAACACAGACAGTGTTAAATTTCTTTCTAATCACACAGAGCAAATATGAAATTCCATTGCATAGAATGCCCAAAACCACATCAGACAAACAATTTTGAACAACGTTCCAAAAATCTAGCCAATTTGTTTCGATTACTGCAACTTACTTATTCCATTACTGAAAAGTTATTGCACAGAAAAAAAAGCAGTACTCAAACAAGACAATGTGAAGTGAAGCAATAAAGAAAAGTTACCTAAATCGCGGCGCTCTTCGCTGCTGGTTACCACTTCACTCGGACTATCTCGGTGACGTTTGGATTCAGATGAGGAGGACTGGTTGGCGACAGGTCGTTTGCGCCTGCCATCGGACGAAGATACAGGCATTCCACTTCCACTGTCGCGAGATTCACCGGCAGAATCTAAAAATTGTCATTTGGGCGAGTCCCAAGCAATCGTGTGCGCGTTTGACGGTGAATGAAAATGTGAAATAGGTGAACACGACCGGAATCAGGAAAAGAACGTTCCTGTTTCCGAGTAACCTACGCAAATCTTTCATGTATTTATCTTAATTTAGAATACGAAAATCACGGGAGAAGAAACGAAATACCGTTATGCCCAACCCCGTCATCGTCCTCTTGTCCACGAATTTCGCCGCTCCCACTAACCTAGAAGATCACAACCAAGTTTAAGCACTTAAGAAACAAGAAAAATGATGAATGCTATAATATAATAGATATAAAAGGATATTAAGATATATAATAGATAAAAATAGATATAATATAATAGATATATAAAGACATGATATAATTTATGAATCAAGCCAATCTGCTTATCATAGAACACTAAGTTGCTCAAGAACTAATGTCAGATTCGTAATTTCATTTTTCTTCTACATATTTTAGCACTACACACTTCCTAATACTTTACTATTATATATAATTGTAAAGCTCATTTTACGGACTTTCCCACCCCCCAACTGAATTATTACACAAATTCGTTTTTGACCAATTTTAAAGGTTCCAATGTCAAATGTCAGAACATTTTCAAAAATATAATTCTACGAACTCAAACCAGGATGTACACAGACCCAATTATTCAAGAACTTGCAGAAGAACGGTGTACTCATCTCAATTATCAATTCAAAAGAGATCTGGAAGATGAGAATGCACGCCAAATGGATGTCGTTCAAAGTGCCAACACGTCTCACTACCGATGTGGCAGAGGTTGAACAATTTGAGCTTAGAAACTCTGCCTCATCCACCATAAACGCCAGACCTCTCGTCTACGGTCTACCATTTCTTCAAGGATTTTGGCCATCCTTCTGTATGAGAAATGCTTGGAAACCAAGCCAATGCCGCAACCACCTTCATCGAGTTCATCATTTCCAAAAGGCCAGAATTTCAACAAAATTAATTTTGCCTCTTTTTGACAAAAGAATTTATTATTGGCTGAGATAGCCCTCATTGAAAATATGAGTTAAAATCTAACATTGCATTCCGGAGAATCTAATAATAAAATTAAGCCAGTAACATAAAGCGAAGCAACATCATGGAAAAAAGCACCTGGCTACTCTGTTCCGCTTCAGTGACAACCGACATGCTTCCTTCTGTTGTGCTTTTAGCAGTAGATGTGCTCACCTGCAGTAAGATCTCCATATGTGAAAATTAAAACCTCAGTAACTGTAACTGACAATTGCAGTCACCATAGGTGCAGATTTTCCAAACAACGATTGGCCAGGACTGATACGGGCAGCTGACGATGTAGCTAGCGAATACGTTATTGGAGAGGAGGGAACAACCTACAACCATGAATTTGAAACCATCAACAGAATATCTGCTATGCAATACTCAATGCTCTTCATGACCAATTTATGACTCTAACGAAAACAACGAGAGAAACCACAAGGAAATATACAGTGATACTAAAAAAAAAACTTAAAGCAAG
>MQTX01000042.1:89566-113848 GCA_009735665.1 Angiostrongylus cantonensis | reverse complement strand
TATATATATATAATAGATATAAAGTACCTGAACAGTTGGACCTGAGTCTTGAGGCATATCGGCTACGCAGCTTCCATGGGCTTCATCAGCAGGAGGAGCAGTAGTTTGAGCAGATGAGAATGCCGGTTCCACACTTGATTTGAATAACTTGGGTACTTGTGAAGCTAACGACGCAGAAGACACTGCTTTTGCTGTTGGAGACTGCGTTGCTTCAGAGGACGCACTCTTGAAGTAACAAATAAATAAGAAATGAAAACTTAGTTTTTTCAAAAGCAAACACCAAACAATTTACCCCTGAAATAGTATCTGCAACCGTGGTAACCGACGGAGAGTTTTGATAATGGACAGGAGAGTCGAATGCCACTCGCTTTGGAGTAGAGGCAGAATTACCGGTCCATGCCACACTAAAGGATAAACAAATTCACTAGATGCATGAAGGATATGTAAATGCTCAGAAAAGAAACCTATCAGGCAAGGATCCAGCTGACATAACAGAAGATGCAGAAAGAGAAACAGATGGACGATGCTGATCGGCAGAATATATGCCGGAAATTTGCGCTTCCAAAGACTAAAAGGCATATTGCTATTAGACTAGAGTATGTATGATACAGTACGGAACAAAACAAAATATATGCTGATGTTTAAAAATAAATAGTTTATAGTTTGCCTTAAAACAATTTCGCATATGAAGTACGACTTGTTATGTACAAGCAGCGATCCTCAGACTGAATTCAAGAACACATGTGGAATAAACCGACTTACGTGAAAAGACAAATAGTAAAACTCACTGCGATTCGGGCTAACAAATCACTTTTCTCAGCACTAAGCTGAGCAACACGCGCCTGAGCATTCTCGAAAGATGGTCCCATAGCACTGAGACGGAATTTAACCTCTTCGTAATCAGCAATTTTCAATGTCAAATCGTTGGTTAGTTTCTAAAACGACATAATGACTACACGACAGTACTAAAGCAAGTATAGATGATTTCAGTCCTCTCTATTGTGCTGAAGCGAATATTCAGTTAAACATAATCGATACATACGGCATTCTCCGTTTCCAGGGAATTTAAACGCTCCTTCATTGCACTAATATCTTGGGATGAACTGAAAATACAGTAGGACAAACTGGAAAGAAAAGTAAATTATAAAAGTGGAAAGAGTCACAAACCTGGCATCCGAAGTAGTAGACGAAGCAGAAACGGATTTTAGACGTGACAATTCGGATTCCAGATTTGCAATTTTCTGCTTATCTTCTGTACTCTAGAAGATGAAAATTGGAAAAAGTTGACTAACCAAGACAATTTTCAAAATAAACTGATATTTGCTACAAATACGACTTGAACGAAAGAAGCATGAATACTCAAGCTGCTTTCACTTCTTCATACAATCAGATTACAAATTCGGTAAAATGAAGATTCGATTTAAGGTGACGTCATAAGCCCACTTTGAAATGGTTCCTTTCTAAAATTAAATGCAAATCTGCCATAGTTTCAATTGACACATTAGTTAAGTACTTAATTAACACTTTAGCAATATTGAGCGCGGTTGACTTTACGCAGTTGTTCACGCGAAGGGAAAGCGAAAGTGGGCAATCATGAGGATTGACCTCATTCTGTGGCCTTCTGTTCGCATATTCCTTTACCTGTCTACAAATGCTGCTACTTTTCACTCTATTCTTTCTTAACTTAGTTCATCTACCATTAACGGTTTCCCAAGAAACACATATCCCTTTCTACAATCATAAACAAGGAATATCTTCGTTGAATCAAATTCAAATATCCGAATTTCAAGAGGCGAGTAACGTGAGTTTCAATCTGAATATGGGAATTAAACACTTTATTTTCGTGTTCCCTACTTCAACCATTCTCAAATAGATCGCAACCTCAGTGGTTGATTTTAGAAGAAAAATCTATTACTATGAAATCTATGAATAATTTGATGAAATACATAATTAAACCATGCAAGTAGCGGAGGGTAGCGCAATGGCAGTGGTGTGTCCACCATCGGCACAGTGCTGGTTCGACCACAAGCCGGGCCCAACAAGCCTTTCTTCTCTCCGAGAAGTCGGGAAATTGGTATCAGACTTGTCTCGGAACAGTCCTCTAAATTCAAGGAACACTATTCCAGCTATACCGGGAATACAAGCAGGATCAAGGCGACCAGTATTCAAGTACTTCAATAGGGAAGCCGACAACAGCGAAAAGCTTGAAGACCTCTATGGATGATGGATGCGACGAAACTAATCGACTGCAATAAGTGATGGCATTAGCATACAAAGCCATGCTGCGCAAAATAAAAAAAGTAGATAAAACCTTTGTTAAGGCTTTATTTTAACTATTCTAAATGACAGCAATGGAAATGGTCTTATTAGTCCGTCGTCGATCGATTAACCGCTGGAATGGTTGCCATCCTGGAAGAATCCTAAAAGAAAGGCAGCACGCTTTTCCCCAAAAGAGTTAAGAACTGGCTGGCCACTGCGGAACTGACACATACAGAGTATCTCTTAGGACGACGGTTGTAAAGCAACGGATAACAACGAAGTTTTACGGTCGCACAAAATATGAGGACGGACTACCTAAGTATCTAAGCAATTAACCCACAAAAGTAAATTTGAAATGAAAATATAGTAAATAATCCCGTACAAATTTTACTATCACAGTTTTTCGCAGAAAAATGGTCATAACCGTCTTAAAAAGTCAATCTATTTTGGTGAAACGGTACTCAATCCAACACTTTTTCATGATATCGGAAAAGGAGTAGACGCTGGAGCTCTCATCGGCCCGATAATGACCCCTTTCGTGGATATGTATGAGATGATGCAACAGAAGGCGAAACTGCGAGCATATGCGGATAGGGTAAGGTATTCAACTTTCCGAAAAAAAAAACACGTTTAGTGATAAGCAAGGTAATAATTGGTTTGGTTTTCATAAGAACGCTGAAACATCCATGGTTTATTTCAATTTTTTTCATACGAGATTCTGCGCAATTCGTTTATTTAAGATCGCTCGAGAACAAGAGGAAAGTCCTTTGAGCAGCTCAAAAAGTATCTTTGATATAATTCGTCGCTTAAAACAGCCGAGCACGACAACGACTCCTCAGCCGCCTTTAATAGAAAGACTCTTGAGACCGTACATCGAACCGTGGAAGCAACAGTTGGATGACTTCTTAAAAGGCATCACCACTTCCACAATACCAACACCGTCGACCGCTTCGCCAAGAACGACCACCTTTCGGCCAGACAATTTGTTTGAATTTGTTCAGAAAAAGGTGACAGCAGTTCTCCGAAATAAGAGACAGGTTATTTCGCCAAAACCAGATCCCCTTAATTCAATCACAGGAGTTGATGAGCCCCTCCTGCAGTTAACCAATCCTTTCACACCTAATCCTCTCATGACTCTATTTACAACTCTTCAACCCTTTCCAGAACTACCACCACTTCAAAGCAATAAAATACCTAACAAAGAAATATTTCTTGTGAAGCCAACCTTGCCAGAGACTCACTTCAAATTACGTGATCCACTTTACAACCCTCTTTTTCCCAATAGGAAAAACAAATTGTTTGACCTGCTGGCGGGCGGTGAAGTAGCTCATAAACAAAGATAGAAGCTTCGAAATTACTGAATAGAGACAGAAATATTCTGTGAGTTTTAGTACTAATACTCCTATCGGGACAAAATTACTGGCGCAACTGTTGTTCCTTTGGAAATAGTGGACGATTCCTCGCCTATGAAAAACAACTTTTTCGTGTTTGCCACCAGCATTCTCCACAATCACCTTTTATCGATAAATCTGTTAAGATTAGAGTAACAAAACTGAGCATAACTCAAGAGATAATAAATTCTTATAGACCACAAACCGCAAAGCGTCGAAATGAAAAGAAAAACAAGATAAAGCCAATCAGACGATAACCTTTTTAAGACTTGCAGAATTAGGAATTAAACAATGATCATAAATTGTTCGCTGTTAACGAAGGTTAGAGCTCACGGGTTTACAAACCTCATCTCGGTAACGGCGAGCGAGCTTCCTGGTTGCTTCAAACTTCGTGCAGGTGTCGTTATGTTTCGCAACCAACTCTTTTACACGTGCTCTGAACATGAGGCGCACCTATTTACTTGTTCAATTACTGGTTCAAACATTCAAAAACGTTGCTGATGTTAGTATGATCTACATAGTCCACGGAAAAAGGGAATTTCCAAATACAAATGAAAAAATTTTTAAAAACCGCAACGCTCACTCGGCAGCCAGTTTAAGTTTCTCTGCTTCAACTGCTTGCATATTTGCCTTTATCAGCTCCGCCTCCACACGTGTAAGTTTCGAGCGACACTGATCCAATTCCGCCCTCAAAAGGATGGTTTTGCAATAAGATTTTAAATGTATTGAAACGGTGAGTTCAAAGCAGTGACTAACTTGACTTCTTGATCGCCTTTCAAAGTCGCTTCAGCGACACGCTGTCGAAGCAAGTCGTTTTCTTTCTTTTTTGTAGCTAATTCTGACGACAGTAATGTGATTTTCGACGAAGCATCACTGGCAGCAGCAGTGATTTCCGACACTTTCGTCTCTGCTTCACGTTTCTATAACATCAGTAGCACCGTGGGAATAAAAAATGACATGGAGAACGTCAAAATATGGACAACCGTTGACAGGAAAAATGAATTAGGACACCTGTTTTGAAAGTTCGGAAGAGATTTTGTGCAGCTTTTCATTTTCACATCGATACATGGTGTTTTGCCGTTGAACAGAAGCCATCATTTCAAGTCTTTCCAGCTGACATATCTTTCATTAGTGCTTTGTAATATAGTATGCTAATTGTAGAATAGATACCAGTTGTGCTCTTTCCGCAAGAGCGTCTGCACTGGCGACTACTTCTGACTGTAAATGGCGTACTGTAGCCGCCAGTTCATCACGGCCTGCACGAATCTCAGAAACTTCTGCTCGTAGTCTTTTGACTTCTACCTCTGCTGCCATACATCTAGCTACAGCCTGTAATACACTGAAAAATTAGTTTGTACACTCCACTCAGAAGAAAAACGTACCGATTGTTTCTCTTCACGAAGGAACTTCACAACACTTTGAAGGGATTCAACAATTGCTAATGAACAATCTTCATTTCCTGACGAAGTGTCGGGTTCCTTCAAATCCGCTGATCCAAATCCTTGGCCGCAAACTTGGGATGCAACCTGAAAATCATAACAATATTTCAGGTAGCAACATTCCACTGAAGACAGGATAATACGACAGAGCTCTTTTTAAACTAATAAAAATATAGAAATAAAATGAAACTCTTGTTCCAGAATGAAACAGTAGTAGATTTCAAGGCTTTAGTGGAGATGGGTAG
This sequence comes from Angiostrongylus cantonensis, assembly GCA_009735665.1. Classification (NCBI taxonomy): domain Eukaryota; kingdom Metazoa; phylum Nematoda; class Chromadorea; order Rhabditida; family Metastrongylidae; genus Angiostrongylus; species Angiostrongylus cantonensis. The sequence goes on along the minus strand of MQTX01000042.1, from coordinate 108,514 downwards.
GATAACGCACACAACAATTAAGTAGACAACCTAGACACTAATCTTCCTGGGCTCCATTTAAATTGATGACTAAAAAAAATTTCTGCCTTCACAAGTGAACCGTAGACAAAATCTGTAGGGAACGGAGAGTAAACAAATGTATAAGCATGGACAAATCTACTCATGACTCGATTTTTAAACATTATGTATAAACAAGTAAAAAGCAGTTGCTCGTAAGATTTCTGGTTGAAGAACCATTGCCAACAACAAGAACGGTTTGCATAGCACTTAACACCCTGGCTGTAGCGCTCTTTGTGCACGTGTGGTAGAAAGTGGACGGACCACATATCTTTTCACTTTGCATTCGATTGAAAGCTTGTCCAACACAGATTTTACATCAGGCGTGACCTACAGAAAGCTCTTCGCTTCACATAGTAATTAACCAAAAAATTATCTCTGGATAAGCTCATTTAAAACCACAAACCCGACACACTGTCGAAGCAAATTGTTTTCGTCCTCTAATTTTGGGTATTGTAACTGAACGGAGTATGTACTACAAGGATTGTTCCAGGTAAAGGTGCACAGAAATGTCTCTTTATTAACACTGAAGTTCGAGAAATAGGGGCAGTTCTTTTCGTAATAAAAATGAGAAACGATTGAGATATTTCTAAAAATCCATTTAGCTTTAACTTTGGGATAGGTAGTCAATATTTACCCAAACGATTAAGCTAAAAGGTTGTCACGAAACTTTTATTTGGCTAACGTTTCGGGGCCTTCATATTTCTCAGAACAGCGTTGATCCAAGTCAACTGCCCACACTCGGCCGCATCGAATCGAAACTTTCGGTGTTAAGCACCGCTAGAATGAAGTATTCTCGCACTCGGTGGTGCCGTTTTGTGAAGGACGATTGCTTACTATTGCCATCCAATCTCAACTGCTGATGTTTTCATGGTGGCATGCAACAAGCTAAGTCGGTATTCTATTGGCAAACTGTATTATCTGCTTATGCTTACTGCAGACCTTCAAAGAGTTCACCAAACTCAAATGATCAGGCGAAAGAGGAACCGTACGATGGATCCGTCAATAACGCTTGTCTCCATGAACGGCTTTTTTGGTTGTAGGCTTCAATATCCAACAATTTATATGAGCTGGAGGAAAGGACCATTTCCCGTAAACATCGTAGTCCGCATTACCTTCCATTTTAACATCATTACACCGCTTCAATTCTAGTCCCTAATGTTATCAGTGTGTGACATACGCTCCCTGTTTTTCTCAGTTACCTCTGTAGTACGTCCTCAACCAAGAGAAGACTTGTTTACCATCTATAGTACAGAAATACCTTTCTTCAATCAGCAAATCGAACGTGGTTCACCACTACACGGTGAGCCATATCTCTAGTTATAGAGCGACTGCTAACGACGTACACGAGTTCGTGGGTTTCTTCACCGGATCTAGTCTTACCGTTTGTGTAATCGCCATGAAATCATGCACTATATCACTTCGCACAGAGGAAAATTTAAAAACGGTCGTTATATTTAAAACGTACATCACTTCCTTTGAACGATGTTCCCTATGGGAACTGAGGAAGGTTCGCTTACTGCAGAAAATGAACATGTGCAAGAATCACATTACGGCCTATAAAGTTGACTTCATTTAATTAAACATTGCCCTAAATTTCTTATGCTGTACTACGGAATAATAGGATCAGTTTCTGGGCTAAGCCTCTATTGATATAGTCCAAAATTAACTCATAAAGATTCCTTAAGTTTTCCTACACCACAATTATTAGCAAAATCCTAATCCACAATGTCACAAGAATGGTTCCCATAACAGTGGAATAGACAGTAAGCACTTTGCAAGGGCATACCAGCCATTACTACATCATAGATTTTGGTTCCAAGGGTGTCGATTTTTCTGCTCTAGCCACTATTAATTTTTTTAACTTTGCAAATTTATTTACAAATTCTGTAATTTTTATAATTATTGTTATTTTATAAGTAAAATGTAATATTATAACTATAATGTAATATTATAATAATATAATAACATATAATATTACAATACAATTTATAACTATAATTATTTTATAATCAAAAATAAAAATACTAACTATAAATTTTTAAAACTAAATTTATAAAAAACGAGAATAAGCTTACATTTTCGTATTTCTCCAACATGTTATCCAATTTTTCTTCGTAACTCTTGATACTTTCATTGTACTTGGCTTCTACAGCGGCCATTTCATCAGCGCGACTTGCCAGAAGCTTCTCAGTTTCACGAAGGCTTTCTTCCGCCTATAAAGCGCAGAAGATAATACATGCAAACTTTAAAACGAAAATACTGCTGAACTACGAAAGACGTACGACTCTAACGCTTTCACGGGTACTGAAAATTTCTTTTTCCTTGGAATCCAACTTCGCGTTTTTTAAAGCAATTTCTTCTTCTTTCTCCACAACTAAAGACTTTAGCACGTCCAACTGATTAGTTAGCTAAAATACCGATTCCTGTTATTCAAAGAAAAGAAACCCTTGTCTGAGAGACCATATTTACAAGGTGAGTGCAAAGCTCTGTAAGATAATATGACTAAGAAATGCATCAAAGGAAATAATCCACTGTCTATTTACCTCATTTCGCTCCGAAATACCTTTCTCGACGTCAGATCGTGCTGCGCTCAATAATTCATTAAGGTTTACCACAGAACTGTCAGCGTCTTTAACTTGGGCTTCCAAAATATCTATCTTAAGCTGTAGCTCCGATGACACCTACAAATACTGGCCCTTTCCAAACAGTATGTATTATGGACGGATGACAGAAAATATCCTACTATCTCAACTTTTAAGGCAAAAATTATCAAACAACAGCAAGATTAGTAACCTTCAAATGGTCCAAATTCATGTCGGAAATCTCAGATTCCAATTGATTGATCGTTGTGGATAACTCCGCAACCTTCTTCGTAAGCTCTGCAGCTCGCCTTAAAAAAAACATTTTAATGACGTCTAACAGTTCAACGTCTTTATAATAGCTAACAGTTCGGCGCTATTAGCCTTAGCTTCAAGACGCTCCCTTTCCATGGATCCCATTTCAGCCATATGCCTTAGACTAGATTCCATCACTTTGCTATGTGATTCCATCCTGAAAATTACGATAGCAATAGAGTATCATATATATTGACGCTAAAAATTATTTAGGAATAAAAAAATCACCGATCGTTCTCATCGCTCTTTTTTATAGCGACACATTCTGCTTCGGCAAGCTTAGACTTTAATTCATCGAGCTGACATTCGAGATACTGGGAACGATTTTTCAGCTGTTGACACTCCTTCTGTAGACGTTCTGGCGTCATTCCTGAATTACAAATAAACGGAAAACCAACTGAGACATTTAAAAAACATTTTTCTTTGGACGATTCCAACTTATGAAATTAACAACCATGCGACCAGATGTATAACGAACTAGGTAAGTTGGTGTCCAACACAATTTCAAAATATGCTCCTGCGAAAATTCATCCCAAAGCATTTACCTAAAGTACTCTCTTGGGCAGTATACTGAGCCTGCATGCTACTTAGCCGTGTTCGGAGTTCAATAAGTTGACGTTCGCTTAACGCTAGTTCCTTTTCTTTCTCTCCAAGCTGCTGACGAACGAGTGCAATTTCCTGTTCGTAGCGTATCTGAATAGAAAAACCACTTATTAATAATGAACTAGCTGTGACGAGAATATGCAGACCTGAATCTGCTTCGTCTCGTTCCTTGAGTGAGACAATTGATCAGTGAGACGAGCACTTGAGATTTTTAAACTGTCTCGTTCCAAGCGTACAACCTTAATGAGTGAGGACCCTATGCCGATTTACTCGATTCAAGCAGATTTCTATAAGGAAAACATAAAAACATACATCCATTTGTGAGCCAAGTTGAGCCATTTTCTCAGATTCAATTCTAGAAAGTCGAGCTGTCATTTCGTTAAGAGATAACATCTGAAATATTTGACAAACTCCATAACAAATTTCAGGAGATACGAGTGAACGCAATACTAACCATTTGTTGCTCACTGAATGACGTCCTTCTGAACGACTCAACTTCCGACTCCAATCTTTTTATCGTTAAACGAGCATGCTCTAGCTCTTCTTTGGCAGCTCGACATTCTACTCTGAATTTTCTACGTATCATATGCTACCACCTCCCATGGGTACGGTAATCTACACATGATTCCTGATGCACCATTGGCGCCAAAAGAAATGAACACCCCGAATACTCCAATAAGGTAAATTTTGATCGGGAAATAAAAAACTACACAGTGAACGAGTTAGACCCTGTAATAAGTAGGGGTAACGATGGGAATACGAACATACAATAGTATCAATAGTATAGTGAATAGTGCAAAAAAAAAACCCAGGTTGACGCATATCGATTTACTATGCGATCCTTTTTTCATTATCGTATACATCGCATACCTGAGCGATATTTTGAAAAACCAGGATGAAAACAGCAGTTGCGTTATTAGTCGCGCTACCGAAATGTGGTGCTAGGAGTAGCCTGTATGACATAAATGAAAGAACCCTGAAGTTCCACCGACCAACATCGACAATCAAATTGGAGAACTCGAAAACCCAGTGGAAGAAACATATGAGGCTTTTAACAACAATCAGTCAACAGCAGCTATCAACGACAGTGTTCTATGAGACATTAAGTGCACAAAGGAAAGACGACAGAACTGAGACTCAGACTTCTTCGCGAAAAACCTAGAGGAAAAACTTGAACTTCTTTAATGTTCAACGACTATAACCCACGGGAATCTTTTGGAACAACACGAATGAAGGCTTTGATAACCTTCGCTTGAGTGACTCAACCATTAGGAGCAGAAGAATAAAGCAATTCATTCTTGGAACTAACTTATAACTGCTGGTCTTTCTTTGCAATTCCATAAATTCATTATGTAACTGATCCATTTTCCCAGACATCTGAGTTTCACTAGATCTTAGCCGATCATTTTCTTCACGAATCTGATCTTGCTCTTTTCGAGCATGATCTAGTTCCTGAAAGAGAACGATTTGCTACATATGCGAAGAAAGAGATCGTCAACCAACTTTTTCCAGAACCGCCGTAGTTTGTTTCTGCATTTCAAATGACGCTTCCAAACGAGCATTTGTCATTTTGACTTCCGATATGATCTCCTCGCTACGAGCAACACGATCGGAATGAATTCTGAAAATCAAATAGAAAAACTTAATGCAAAATATAGGCGGAGCATTGCCTAACAAACAAGAAATACCTTTCGCCAATTTCCTTCTCCTCTTTAAGCGCTCGAATATACTCTTCCAAACGGGCAACTTTCACGTCACTAGCTTGAGCCTAAAGTCGTACAATTTGAACTTTGTAGAATTATCGCTCATTGAGAACTCTTAATAAAATATTCAATTCAATACGAAACTGGTCAAGAAAAAAGCTTATATTCCAGCCTATGTTTTAAAATCTGTATGAATACAGCGACATTTTAGTCTTGAAACAGACAATCAAACAATTATACCTTTGCAACAGCTTCTTCTGCTTTTATTTTAGCACTTCTTGCCTCAACGACACTAACGTTATCGTCAGCGAGCTTCTTCAACTGTTCTGTTTGAGATTGGAGCTATAACTCAGCATCTACCTTTCCTATTTGGAAAAGTAACCAGAGAAAATCCAAAAGGACATACTAGTTCAAATGTTGTACGCATCTGTTCTAATTCTCCTTTCAAGCTATTCTCCGTCTTTCGAGAACTCTCCAGCTCCCGCTTCAAACACTCTATCCTGAAGTCATTTTTTAGTGCAAGGCGCAGACTCAACAGAGAGACTCCATAAATAAAAAGAAGTAAACCAAACTCAGCATTTTTTGATGTCAGAACGACCTGCTCTGCAGATGTTTTGGCCACTTCTAATTCAGATTCCAACTGTCGATTTATTCTAAAAATAAGAGCATTAAACCACTTTGATGACAAATGAAAAACTTATCATTGCACAATAGCATAAGAACTACATTGGTCCGAAAAATGAAGTTAAAAAGTAAAGAGGATTTGCTTACTTTTGCAACTGAGCTATGCTGTTGAACAGACGTGCATTTTCTTCGTCGTTTTCGACGATGTCACCTTCTCCATTTAGTCGCTCCCTCTCCAATACAAAGAGCAAGTGTTGCACCTAAACCAATAATTAACGGAAAAAATCATTCGTTTAAAAAAAAAACGACTCTAGATACCTGCTTGGAAGCTTTGGCATAGTCTCTCTGATACTTTTCAAGTTCAGCACGTGTAAATGATAGTTCTCGAGCTGTGGCATCTCGTACATTTTCGAGACGGCATCGAGCCTCATCAGCTTCCTAGAAACCTTACTAAATGTCTGTTTAGTGTTACCCAAATGGTTACCAACATTTTCACCTATTTCAATAAATCTCAATGAAATGACTGTAAAACAAATGAAAAGAGAAGCACCTTCAATTGCTCCTGTAGTCTATTATTATCGTCGAAAGTTTTATCCAACAAATCTTTCTGCTGAAACAGTTGCGGTGCGCGGTCTGCAATTTTTTAAATGGTTGGGAGTAGAAAACCTTGTCGCGTTCTTCACTCTAAAACATAAATGGGGCGAGTGTAGCGCAATGGTTAGAGCTTGTCAGAAATCCATAATGGATCAGTCGTTAATTAGATCTCACCACATGGGCTCAAGAAGTCTTCCATTCCTTCAGGCTCGGAAAATTTTTACCAGACCTGTCTGGGAGTATGCGTCAATAGACCACCACGAGTCATTGTAAAGGCCAGATGTGCATTTAATCACCTCCAGCGATGCTTGTGAAACGCAAATATATGGCGCACACCACAGGGATTGATCAATGGTGAGATCACCATTCTTTCCCTTTTATTAACACTTAAACATACTGTCCATGATGCATCACACCATAACATAGGCTCTGTTTCAAATAGATGCAAGAACCTGACAAAGAAATATATATATAAACAAACAAAACGGAATAAAGGACATGAAAATAGATGGTGAAACTACCTTCAATTTCTTCCACCATTTCTCGAAGACTGATTTCTAACTGCCTGTTTCTTTCACGGCACTCAGCTAATTCACCTGAGAGTCGAGCATGTTCTCTAAAATTTTCTAGCTTCTGTACTGAAAGAAATTATATGAAATCGTCAGGCAGACCCGTGAAATTTAATAACTGAGATACTAACCGAACAATGCTTGTAAGTGATTGCCCTCCTCGTAAAAGACGAGCAGTTTCAACCGCCGCTGGAGAGAGTATAGACAATTCTTCCTCACTAACGTTTAAATTGACTAAAAACAATTTTAAAAAATGTCTATCTCACTACAATAAAGCTACAAAATTAGGTGGGCGCAAATCCTAGCATTGCACCTCCCCAACTATGCGCTATCAAAACAAGTGATCCTACCAGCATGCTTCGATTTCAGAAGCTCATTCGCTTTCGAAAGCTCTTCTCGCAGTTCATTAATTTGTTCATCTAAATAGAACGGAAATCTAATTAGAAAAACACGTGTAGATGTACTAAAAATTACACCGGCCTTTCACAGCGATCTCGACGTTTCGCATTCGCTTCTCTTCCTCAATTTCTTCCTGGACCTCAGCCAGCACTCGTTTGGTCTCTTCAAACAGATTCTCACGAGCTTTCCACTGTTCACTAAAATTATTTTCATACGAAATTTTTGGGTCATTGCGCAAGAATATTGAGAAGTAGTATTGGCGAAATTTTAAAAAAATGCAAGCTAAAAGTTAAAGCTTAAAGCTCTTAGGGAAAAAATACGGAGATAAACCTAATCTCAGCTGCCACGTGCTCCGCCTTTTCCAATGATTCCTTGTACATACCAGACAGCTCTCGCTCCTTTCGTAGCTCGGCTTCAAGGTCAGCAATAGAAGAATTATGTTCAGAAGAGAGCTAAATGAATATGCATCCCACAGGCAAGCATAAAAAAATATTAGGCCTCGAATAACATACCTCCGTTATCCGAGCAAGTGTGTCATCTACTTGCTTTTTCCGTAACTGCAGCTGACCTTCATGCTCTTCAGCTGCTAGTTGGAGTCGAGCGACTTCACCTTTCAGAGTAAGTTTCTCTTTCTGCCACGATAGCATATTTGAACTCTGCAAAAAATGATCTGAATGACTTCACCAAGTGCAATATAAGGACTTTAGTAATGACTACAATGCAGTTCTAAAATTAACCAATTCGATTCGCAGCTCGGCCAGCTTACTGTCCCTCTGAGCTATCTCCTCTAAGAACCATTTACGTGAATTGGCATACATCTCGCTTTCAGTACGTGCTTTCTCTCGTTCCGACTAAAAATGCAACTTCCATTTACTCCTCGCCGTAACAAAACAGCAGCATATACAGTGGAGTGAGTGTGCTTACCGTCAATGTGCGCATCTCCTGATCCCTGTTGTTTTTCTCTTGCGCTAACAACGCTTTCTCGCTAAGGATCTTCTGCAGTTCATCTTTCAAAGCGAAATTTTCAGCTAAACGAGAATAGATTTTCAGAGCAGATTCAAAACTATATTGCCAAATTAGCTATTTTATAGTGTGCAATCTCCAAGCAACGGCTCTTGTGTGACGTCAGCAAGATAAGCATAAACAATAAGGACCCTGATGTAAGAAAAAGTGATGTCCAACTATCAATTCACAGTCTCCCAATTATTTTTCCACTGCAAGGTGTTATGTGAAATACAGCCACAATGATGCTGTGATATCTGCAAAACTAAGAATCCAAAGCCTGCTCCGAACCCGCGATTACCCTATACGGGTGTTCACGTGTTACCAACAGCACCAGAGACACCCTCTGTTGTTTTTCTCTCGGCCCGTTTTGCCAGTTAAAAGATGGTAGTGTTCCAACCAGACCAAAAGTGATAATATTGAAACAAAAAGTACAGATGAGAATGCATAGGATTAAATGATGGTCAACCAGATCTACAATTTCAAGCCAACATGGAATCCTGCACACACAGCTCGCCAGTTTTACGACCAACACAATTATTTAAGATCCTAGTGGATTAACGAAGCATTTGTGAACGCTATCGTGAGCCGAACGAAGAAAGTTTTGTAGGTATAAAAAAATCAAAGTTTGCTTGCTATGGAAAAGAAAAATAATCTTGTTTGCAATAATTGTTAGATTCTACAGATTTTTATATGGATGAGTAAAGTCCATAAAAGCTCAGAGTTTGGAGACGCAATATTTCGGATTACGGATGACTCGAAAGCACCATATGAACGACCAAAACTCTCAACTAATTACTCAGAAATTAGAGTCAAATGTAAGTGTTAAAGAACCCGGCGAAAACCTGTATTTTAACATTGACGAAACTTTTGAAGTAATGATCACTGAGCTAGATGAACTCCTAGCAGGAAGATAAGGAACTGAGAACTTTAATCTCACAAGGAACACCACATCGTAGAAATAACCGGATTTCTCCACTCTTCACTATGTCGGAAGTATAACCAATTAAAACATTCACTAGCAATGAGTTGTTTCTCCCTAGTTAAGGTTCGAATCGCAGCATCTCTTTCTTCTTTTTCATTCCTCAACTTCTCCACTGCAGTATTCAGCTCCATCTAAATACCAATAGAAACAGGCAGTGGGGATATCCAGTAGAAAAAACTGCAAAGGCAGACCTTTTGAACAGCAAGCTCGTTCCGGGAAGACTCGAGCTGTCGATACATACGCGACCTTTCACTTGCTTCATCCACTAAACTTAATTTGTGATGATATAAGAGAAGACGATGAATCAAAACTCACTGCTGCTCGCCACTTGCGATCGTAATTCATTATTCATAGAAGACAGCTCTTTGAATTTCTTCTTCACATCGAGCAACTCTTCTTCAATATTGCATTTTGCATGACCTGAGAGACAAGTACGTTAGTGACACAAGATATACGTGAAACGAAAAAGGAAGAAAACTGACGGAGAGCAACCACTTCACTGAGGAGAATTTCTATGTCTGACGGCTCCTCATTACTCCGGCCAGTATTCGATAAGATTCGTTCCTGAGAAATTTGCTCGAAGACAGCTACATCAGTGCCGCTGGATCCTACACAAAGCCTCTCATGTCTGTGGAACAGCCAGTAAAACAGAAGTGACAATAAACTCACCGCTGGCACACCCACTGGTATCGGAAACATTTCCTACAGCAGCTTTTTCAGGAAGTACAGGTGTTGTTACGACAGGTTTTACGTCAGTCGCCATGCTATCAGCATCAACAACCTCATTTAAGAGGTGGCTTGGGTCCATACTAAAGCTTTAAAAGAAAAAACTAAAGAAGTTGTAGACTTTGAAATGGCCAGAAAAGCGTTGTGTCAAGTGAAAAAGGGGGCACGCCGAAATGGTACGGTCTCTTAGAACCCACTTCTACTGCCTAAAAAATCGGCAAAAAAAGTATCAGCAGTCATCTAAAAAAGCTAGGAGGTGCTGAACTGGTAAGGAGGCAATATCTGCGAGTGGTTTAGCATGTTAAGGTATTAGATTAGTATAAAGAGGAATATCTCCACCTGTTACGTAAAATAATTGGCTCAGTGGTTCGCACTTAGACTTGCACTTTACTGGCGATCTCCCTGAAAGGAAAGGACCAAGATGTACTGAACAAATAGACTACTCATGAGAGCACTGTCTTAGAGAAGATAATATTGACACCACAAACTAAATCGTTACCTATTACCAACCATTGAGTAAGGAATTCGTATTTCAAACCGACTTTCCTTTAACGGCAGTACGACTAATCAATATGTATTCCTTCCTTGACAACCTGAAAACGAATCGGATCATCGACCCTAAAGAGGCTGAAGACGTCGAAAAGTTACCCGAAGAAAGATTATACATCGACCCCGTGTAAGCTTATCAAAGAAGGAATACATAAGAAACTTGTTTCAATCTCTGCTTACTTGGATTACCAGTGACGTTGTGAACCGAGTTAACAGTGTGTCATTTGTACTTTGAAGATAATTTCGAAAGTGGCTTACACAGAAATATTTGAAGCTCAGATCTATCATAAAAATGAACGGATGGCTACTGGACCATATCTACATCATAATGAACTACCCCGAGCACTACCAGGCCGACACTGTTCTTTGCGGTAACAGGAATAAGCACATTCACAATTTATACAAACAAAAATGAGTTTGATAAGCGGTGTCGTATTCCAGTCGTACCAAACGGGAAAACACGGCTCCCATAGAGCTCCCCAAAAAACCGGTCTCAGCAATGTACATACAGACAAACTCTTACAGATTCTGATAGTGGAACTTCGGCCAGTATCCATGCGGGAGAACAAAGGTTACCGCAAATGTAAACTGCTCGTGCTCACTTTGGCCGTCGAGCGCGATTGACGCATATTTATAGTTTGGGGCGCAACCTTTAAACGATGCCTACGACACAATGGATCAGCTTTGCAACAACAACTCAAAAAGAGTACGTTGTTGAATTCAAGATAGTTTAAATTGAAGCAGAGGATCCGGAAAATGCGAGGCTTTATTCATTGTTGATTGTGTCCAGTTAGCTAAGGGTTACTTCCGTTCCTATTATTAATAAAATATGGCTAAAACACATAGAAAATCCTAGAATTACAACCAACAAGGATACTGAGAACTCGGCAACAGTATGTTTAGCACTCGCGGTTGCTCTTACAGGGCTCTCGTGCTATCCACCACTCCAGCCGAAGCCCTAGCTTCACATTCCTCTCAGCCGATTATTTCCTGCTTGCCATCAGCTACCATCCGTCAATGGAAATGTTCAAGAAAGCAAAATCGGCACTAGGCCCAGCTCAGCTGAAGCTGCAGTCGAAATCACAGTGTCTTAACTCTTATTTACTGTCCGCTCTTTTGGGTTTTGGGCGTAAATAAAAGTTGAAACGCCGTCTTAGAATTACTCAATTTTGTATTAAGTTCGTAGAAATGAGGCTATATTATTGAGCAAACTGTACAGAGATTAGAAGCCATCGAAGGGCAGATGTAAATGAACTATTACTGGCTTAAAATATTCTAGATACTCCGTTCATTCTCCGTTACATCGTATTAAATTGATGCTAATAAGAATGAATAAAATGAATTTTAGTCTACGAGGGCACAAAAAACAGGAAAGGATTGACGGCATTTCTCCTGATATGGGAAAACGCCGTTGACACTGATAGCCTGCACTCGCCCGACCTGGTGCAGTCGATCCCTCACCAAACTGTTAAGGCTTCCCTTCTCGAGTAATCGTGAGCTTAATAACCCAGTTTAAACTACACACAACCTTGGAAACCTGCGTTTTCGATCTGCACAGTAGAATGCATTCAGATGGGAACTATATGATCATGTGAAGAAGACAGTGAATGGGTGATTGGGATGAACGAGATAAGTCTAGCAGCTAGAAAAACAGAATATTGAGAACGCGTATCACCACAAAGTAGCATTGAACTGGGCAGTGAGACTGTCTTTACCAAGGTTTTGAAATCTAGCTAGAGTTATTTATTAAATAATTAGTTCAAACTGGAGTCACCGGCTATTCAGACAAGTCGTTGCGGACGAGTTGTCGCGGACGAGATGCCCTCACGGAAGAGTCGCAACGGAGCTGCTCGAGTTCGCACCAGGGCGTGGAGTGCGGGATTCGCCACTGTGCACCAGTCAGTACCCATCCTCACCATCCGCCATACGTTACTCATCCCTTTCACAGTGAACAGTCCCATCCACACCGTCATCCATCCACTTACTAGCGACCCATGTGGTCCATGTGCTCAACAGAGCTCGTTATCACGACGTTGTGGCTCTAGATAGCCCTTTATTGGCCTCACGTTGCTCAGTAAATGGATGGTTAATCAGCATAATGCGTTGTTCGCTTCAACCGTGCTCTCCTTGCAGATGGTACTTCTGCGAAAAGCACTACAGCTTGCTGCATGTGCTTCCGGTTGTGCCGTAGCCGCCAAACTCCGTGACGAAGATCGTTTCTGGCGTGTTCATGCATTCGTGGCTGAGCGAAGGACCTTCGACGACCACTTTCCTCGCGGACATTGGGACGACAACTGGGATTTGTACGTTTCTTCTCTGTGTTGAGTTAGTACGGGACATTGCGACGTCTGAATTCACATCACTGAGCCTTTCTGGTGCAAACTCTGTCATTTGTCGTAATTAAGTCATTGGGAACTCACAGTGTTAATGTTTTTTATTCACTGTTTACTACAATTTTCACGGCGTCAATCCCGTTTACGAGTGATTGCTGTGGCACTGGTAGGTAGAAAACTAACTGGGAGAATGGCGAATCGAGGGACGCGCGTGATGTGGTGATGAGCGCGTTAGTCCCCGGAATGGGTAGTAGCTCGTTCGATCCCCATCGCAGACACCTGCCATTCGGAGTTCTGCAATAGCCTCAGCTTCATTGTGGTTAACTGGGAGCTCCTCCTTACGAGTTACTTTATTGAATGGGATCCATCTTTCAAACGTGAACGCTAACCCGTGCTAAAACACAAGTAATGTGGTAATTTAACCTGGCCAGGCGAGTTCCTTCTTGCTTTCAAGATTTTTCTGTTGTTTTGCAGTCGATCTCCGGAATATCTACTAAACAGCAAGAAATATTCTGAGGCTTCTGATCAGGAAAGGAAGAAAATGGAAGAGGAGACGAAGGCGAAGGCTACGAGGAATATCATCTTAATTCGACATGGACAGTACTTTATGGATTCGGAACGTAAAAATCTCACTCCATTGGGTGAGTTTCGAAATCCACCTTTGAACTTTCTTCACAGAATTGTCCTTTAGAAACCGTAGATGAGGTATTGAATTTCAGTGCAAAAAAAGAATTCAGTAGACTTTGAATCAGTGAGTGTTTAGGCAAAGAGCAAGCTGCACTTCTCGGAAAGCGTCTGGCAGATTCTGGGATGAAATTCGACCATCTTGTGATGTCCACAATGACCCGAGCTACAGAAACTGCGGAGATTATTCTGGAGTACTTGCCGTCATTGAAGAGGTTATTGTTAAAGCATCTCTCGAATTCCAGTAGGAGTGTTTCACATGTTTCTGTAATAAGAAGAATAAAGGCTAGAGCTCCCGGCGTTGATCAATCTGAGGGATGCGCCATGCATTCGACTTCATCAAGCATCGTTAGAGGTGATTGAATGCAGTTTTGCCTATACAATAATTTGCGGGAGCCAACAATGTATAAAGTTAGTGCTGCTGTCCTACCAGGCAAGTCTGGTACCATTTCGCTGATCCTGAAGGGATGGAAGGCTTTTTGAAACCGGGACGCAGAATCGAACCAGTGGCTACTTGTGTATTTCAATGCACCTCTAAGAACTGCTCTATACGCACTTATTTCTGTAATAATGCGAACTTTTCTGATTTCTTGATTCAAATATTCTTTTTTCAGATCATCATGTTCCTTAATCGAGGAAGGTCCACCCTATCCGCCCGTTCCGCCCGTTGATCACTGGAAACCGCAATACTCCGTGAGTTTTAAAACAATGGACTAGTTTTATGTAGTAGTGTATGCACCGTTGATGACTTCAAACCCCATTAGATGTTATTGTTCGTTGTGTTCTGATGAGTGCTTGAGGAGTTCTTCGCCGAGGGATCCAGGATCGAGTCAGCATTTCGTCGGCATATCCACCGAGCTCCACCGACACAGAAAGATGATTCTTATGAGATAATAGTCTGTCACGCCAATGTGATAAGGTATTTCGTATGCAGGTGTGTTGTTTTTGCTGTCGCTATCATAGACACCATTATGATTCTTTTCCTATGTCATACATGCTCCACAACCTTTTTGATTCCATTGCTTGAACTAGAACCGTCTTCGGTAGAGGTGGCTGTGATCACGTATAGGTTCGCCAACATCGTGGCGGTTTGGCAACTGCATTCACCGACCTAGCTGAGTGTGATTTGGAGTCCTAAGGTAGTAGCCCTAGGGCGGCCCACCTTTTCAGCAATGGTACTGAACGGTCAGTGTGAATCGGACAGGGCTTTCCTGCCTTGCGACTAGTATTCTTTCAGGAAGGAAATTTGAAGAATTTTGAAAGATATTACATATGTCGAGCAACAATCGATGATAGAAAATAAGCCAATTCGGCTTTCTTAGGCATTCAAAATACACTGTAATTGTTTCCGGGATTTTCTACGGTGTAAAAAGAGTTTTGTTGAAACATAAGTTACTCGGTTGATTTAGGTATCATCGGCGTTTAGCCTTTCGTGAGTTGGATAGTTCTTACTAGAAAATTTAAAGCACTTGAAATGACGAGAGTTACCTTTCCTCAGTGTGATTGATGTTCTTTATTGATTGCAGAGCACTGCAGTTTCCACCCGAAGGGTGGCTACGAATGTCTCTGGGTAACTGCAGCATGTCATGGCTTGTAATCCGGCCATCTGGTCGTGTTAGTTTACGAAGTCTTGGTGATATTGGTCATCTTCCGCCTTCAAAAGTTTCGTTTACATAGGCTTCTAGTGATAACGTCTAGTCGCAGTGTTGTTTTGGTTACAGCTGATGGGTAATCACAATGTCGTTGTGATGTATGCAGTTGTTTTTGGCCATTGCATTGCCGTAATTATCATGCTTTAAGTGCTCTTGGTTTTTCTAAAAACTGATAGCATAAAGTAGGCCATAATTCCACGTTATTACGAGTTCTGCTACGTTTAGTCGCCCTGAAGATCGTTGCTGCTGCGGCTTCAAACTTAAATCTTAATGCCATCTTTCCTTCATAGTACTAACACATAAGATCTAATGATATTGTCTGTTATGATTATTGTATTGTCAGAGCTATGTGGAAATATTATGTCAGTTACGATGAAATCCCATTGGACTTGTTAATGAGCAAACAGGTAGCTAGGACCCGTACTAAATGAGTATTCTAGGTTCTACCACGTCTTTTCCGCAGTAGAACTACTTACATGAGCAAAAGATTAAAATAAATATCTATGTGAACAAGACGGAATTGTTTGCATTGTTTCTTAACACATCGATGACAATGTGAGTGATACATGGTTCATGCACGTATAAAGGATAAGAGGATAAAGCTCTCGGCATTGACCAATAATCCCTGAAGGGTGCGCTATGCGTTCGACTTCACCAAGCATAATTGGAGGTGACTGAATGCATATCTGGCCTTTACAATGACTCACGGTAATCTACCGATGTATCGAGCCAATGCTGCTATCCTCCCAATCTAGGCTGGTACCAATTTGCTGACCAAGAGGGGATGGAGGGCTTGGTGAGCCTGGGGCGCTGGAGCGATCTCATGTGCATTGTAGGGCGCGTCCGACCACTGCGCTACACGCGTGCCTCATGTCCGTATATGTTGGACATATAAGCAGATACATAGGTATATGGTTCACATCATTTCATTTCATTGTGATATATATTTTAGTGGTGTCTCTAGTTCAGTGGTTAGAGGTACTGTGCTGTGGACATAGTTATTGGGGTCAGCCTTCAGCTCAGAAGTGACCAAGCGAACCACCGCTTAAGAACACCCATTCTATACATGGGTGTGCACCTGCAGGCCATTTATGGAAGCCACGTTTGCATCCACTCACTATTGCTGTGCTTAGTGTATAGCCAAATGCATAGTGCACCCATAATTGGTAGATTGACAGTGGACGGTACATCTCCTTGTTGTATGTATTTTTGTCAAAATGATTAAGAACTGCTACATTGAACAGTCATGATCATGTGCTGTGAAAACTGGATGTACCATTCAGGTAGCGATTTTGAGTCTAGTTCGACGAGGTCATAGAAGGCCTAGTAAAAAGATCTTCCTTCAGAAATGGAATGTTTGTAAATCATAGAATAATGAACATGTGAAGGAATACATATAAAGTCAGCGATCTAGCCTGCGACAGACTTTGGCTACACTGACCTCGGGACTCCGCGGAACCATAATGGCCAAACCAGCAAGCCACCGAAGAATGGAGATTGTTCTGTGGGCCACATAACCAGTGAAGACGGGCCATTCAAGTAAACAAGAAAATAATTTTAACATCATTAAAGCCTGCACAGACTTCCTTGACGAGCACTATGATGTTGCAAGAACGCCTTCCTCCCTCTTTCCTCTCTCTCTCTCTCTCTCTCTCTCTCTGTACAACAGAGCATGAGATAAAATAAAACAAAAGCAAGCCTAGACAGAGTAGTCAACATTGCCACTAATTCTAAATCCTCATCATCAATTGCCACCCAACGGTTTACCGCCTCATCGTGGCTGGGAGGGGTTCCTGGCTATTGGACTGCGACGTAGTGCGGGGAGTTTCGTCTCTCCGGTAGGGTCTCACATGCTGAGAAGGAGTCCGGCGTTTCCATCAGGAATCCTAGCTAAAAGTAAACCAATAACAGGATCCACTACCGTCCTGGTATCAAAGGCGCATGGGGACAAATCTCCATCTGGTCCACAAGGGCTACGATTGCCGGTGGTGGTGAAGACCTGGCGCAGACTTTAGCCGGGCTGTCCTCGGAATTCCAGGCAACCACAATGGCTTCACCAGCAAATCTCCGAAAAATGGTGATTATGCTGGGACTCGCACTAGTGAGGACAAGCCGTTCAGGAATCAAGTAAGTACCAGTTCCAAAATCGACTTTCTATTAACCTCGGCATTAGACTATACGTAGTTTTCTTTCTCAGTATTCGCGAGGTTGCTAGGCAGCATACGTTTATTCCCATACAATTCTGCCGAAACGTCAACTACGATTGTGTTGTATGTCTGTTATTGTATAGAAGTAAATGTATGCTGTTTAACAACCTCGCGATTGCTGAGGAAGAAAACGACTCACTCATAAGTAAGTACCATTGCCAATTGACTACATCAACCCATGGCGTGGCAATGCCTGTATGTATGGTCAAGGAGAAGAATACACGAATCCAGTTAGGAAATCCTGCGTTTGTGAAAATCCCGCTTGACATTATATTGTCCTTGCCCAACTAAGCTCTTTTGCCGAACCTTCTATGATTTCCATAACGATATTCAAAATAAGGATAACATGTCCTAACACTTACACATCAGTAATCGATAAGGCGTACAATCCCATGAATTTACTTACACACCTTTAATCGATAAGGCGTACGATCCCATGGATTGAGCTGTGCTGATGTTTACTTAAGTTAAGAAAAAGCTTTCAGTCTTCACTATCGTTCATAAACGCTGCCACAAGGTGGCCATATCACTACTCTTAGGAAAACCCCCTTTTCAAGATACCGAAGCGAATACCAACACTTAATGACTAAGGATTATGGCTTGTTCATGTTCCGTTGTACCAAGAAAGTAAACCATTTATCAACATCACAGTAGCCCTTGAAAAGTAAAATGTCAGGGCCAGAAATACTGAGGTTATCGCGGATTTTGAACCGACAGTATCATAAAGTGCACGACAAAAAAAAACGAAATATTACTATCAACAAAGAAGACCAGCAGCACTCCCATCAATTTAAAACAACCACCATATTTCTGACTGGTTGTCTTGAGATCTAACAGTACCTTGAGGACGATATTTCACTCAAAAGAAAAAGAAAAGAACAGCACTTCTGCTGTGATTTCTGCAGTGGCTGCTATCACCTTTATCACCTGTAGTCCCGTTGATCGTCGAGTGACTCGAGGGGGTGCCAGTAAATCCTCCATTTTTCCGTGTCGCGTGCAAGAGTAGCCCAGTGGGTTCTGCTCGCTTTAGGGACTCGTCGAGCATCATATCTTTCTTCCAGGCTTTTCGTGAAGAACTCCGACCATCGGGACGGTGGTCTTCCTGCAGTACGTTTGACATCCCGAGGTATCCAGTCACTAACGGCTCTTGTCCATCGGTTATCATTCTTACGCATTACGTGTCCGGCCCACCTTATCTTCGACTGTTTGGCGTACGGAACGGCATCCTTGATTTTTGATCGCTGACGCAGGTCGGAGCTTCGGATCCCATCCCTCACTTGTGTGAAACGGGATACTGCTAGCATACGCCTTTCGACTGCGCGTTCGATAACGCTTAGAGATCTTTCATCCTGCTTACGTAGCGA
>MQTX01000042.1:12261-77773 GCA_009735665.1 Angiostrongylus cantonensis | reverse complement strand
ATACTTGAATGGCCCGTCTTCATTAGTTGTGCTGGACTCCGTATGAATTCTATTTTTCTCGGAGTGCTTGCTCAGTCATTGTGGTTCCTTGGAGCTCCGAGGTCAGCCAAGCCAAAGTCTGCCCTAGGTCATCACTACCACGGGCAGTTGCCGCCCTTGTGGATTAGGGGGAGATTTGCCATCATGGGATTAATTTGATACCAGGACGCGTGGTGGATCCTGGTATTTGTTTACTATTAGCTGGGATTCCTGATGGAAACCCTGGACTTCTTCTCAGCTTGAGAGACCTTCCTGGGGGATGAATCACCCTCTGCACCTCACAGCCCTACGCCCAGGAACATCTCCCAGCCACGATGAGGTGATAAACCGTTGGAAGGTGTTTCTGAGTGTTGAATGTACTAAAAAATGTCTCTAGCATTAAGTAGAAAAGAATTCGGCATTTTCATGCAAAAAATCTTGCAGTGCAGCTAATCTTTAATACAGTAATGGAGCAAATGTATTCAACAAGCTGCCGATGGCCACCTTTTCACAGAAAAATGGAGGATTTACTGGCGCCCGCTCGAGTCACTCGACGATCAACGGGACTACAGGTGATACAGGTGATACACAACTCATCAACCGACCACGAAAACAGTTGTTTTGTTAGTTTCGTTTCATTAACCTTTCGTATTTGGGATTTAAAAATTTTAAAAAAATGAAATTCGATGAAAGGACAATGTCTGCAACAGTGCTAGTACGAAGCTTTTCCATTTCAAACTCGTAGAAACATTGTAACGCAGAAATTCTCTGGATAGATACCCTCCATCTTTTCTGCACACTGTGCGGTCCCACATGATTATTGAGTGATTCGAACGGAATTCAGAGCGCCATTTCTTCTACAGAATCAAATTGACAACTTACCTCTGCCCCATTTTTCCGGGACCTCAACGTAAATTCTTCGACGAAAATTTGAACACGCCTTATCTCTTCTTTGAGCATATTCGAATGTTTCTCTAACCGAAAATGGAAACCTCTTTGGTGGACAACTAGCTTTATTCTAATCACACGACAGAAATGATGAATGAAAACGCCGATATAGCACGAAGAAACGTTTCTGCATAAAGAGCCTGCTCGTGCAAAATTTATTCCAAAATAGTCACGAAAAATTACGAAACCAGAAACAGCAATGAATTTTGTAGCAGTCGAGCAAGCAGAAAGCGAGTTCTCATGAAGTGGAAGTTAAAAAGATTTCTTTCGTAATCTTCTCTATTGTCGCAAAATTTCGACGTTTCGGAATTTACAGTTTAGTAACCTATATGGAGCTTGGATTATGCCCTACTTAAGAAATTTCGACTTCACCTGTATCACCTGTAGGCCCGTTGATCGCCGAGTGAATCGAGCGGGCGCCAGTAAATCCTCCATTTTTCCCTGTCGCGTGCAAGAGTAGCCCAGTGGGTTCTGCTCGCTTTAGGGACTCGTCGAGCATCATATCTTTCTTCCAGGTTTGCCCCATTCTCGCTCAATGGAACGAATACCTCCGAATGCTCCAGTTATTTCTGTCTAGATCGGGAAATCAACATGATGAACGACTTAGCTCCAGAGCTGAAGGAAACAGAAGGAAACAAGCGGCTTGGGGAGCTTTCAAGAGCATCGAGGATGTATTGAAGAGAACAAAGAACATCCGACTCCGTGCCCACGTTTTCGACTCAATGGTACTTCCTGCCCTAACGTATGCATATGAAACTTGGCGGCTGCGTAAACCGGATGGAAGATCACTCAGCGTTATCGAACGCAATGTCGAAAGGACGATGCTAGGAGTATCCGGTCTCACACAAGTAAGGGATGGGATCCGATGCTCCTACCTGCGTCAACGATCAAAAATCAAAGATGCCGTTCTATACGCCAAACCGTCGAAGATAAGGTGGGCCGGACACGTAATGCGTATGAATGATAGCCGATGGACAAGAGCCTTTAGTGACTGGATTCCTCGGGATGTCAAACGTATTGCAGGAAGACCACCGACCCGATGGTCAGAGTTCTTCACGAAGAGCCTAGAAGAAAGATATGATGCTCGACGTGTCCCTAGAGCTAGCAGAGCCCATTGGGTTTTTCTTGCACGCGACAAGGAAAAATGGAGCATTTACTGGCGCCTTCTCGTGTCACTCGACGATCATCGGGACTACAGTTGATACAAGTGACAGCAACCTCGTGTTGAGTTATCGAATAGACAAGGTCTACATTTTTATTAGTGAGCTGACACGAATTTAGTACCCAATTTTATTCTACTAAGTATCCGAAACTTTCGTCTTGTTCAGATCCGGAGTGATTCGAGTCGATGGTCCACGGTCACTCATTTTCGAGGGGAAGGTCTCTTTGGTGTCTTTCTTTTTGAGAGTCCTGGCGAATATTTTTAATTGATTTATCACTTCTACATAGTGCATTCGATTCTCTCGGATTGAAAATGCCATAAAGAAACTATTCAGAAGTCGATACACACATTAGACTCTCATTGCTCGATATCTGAAGTATGTTGGTGTTACGCGGATAGCAAAGCAGCGTGAGTACTCGGTCGATGATTACAGCATATTAGAGATTAAGAGAAATTCTTCACTCGAAAGTCGCAGCGAAAAGAGGGGCCGTTCGAAAATAAAAAAGGACGGAAGTCAGGTTTATTTAATCTTGTTGTATACGACGGCACACCTCGAAGATTGTTTTTGCTGAGAAGTGCCGAACGTAAAATCGATAGTGGCTCCACGTCCTACATTTGGTTTTCGTAGTTCTTCCTAAGCAACGGAAGATTGGGTAGAAAGTATGGACTACTCAATTTGGCTGACATGTTTTTTGAAAGGATTGTAAAATTAATCTGTTCTCGTTACTTTCATTTACGCTACGGTCGTATTCTATGCGATATCTTTCATAGCCATCTGATCGCGCTATGCTTTTTAGCAAAATAAGTAGCAATCGCTGTTTCCGTTCTTGCTACTTAATTTCTTACACGGTGGCTCTAATTTAACTTAATTTCTACCCATCAACTGACTAGATTTGTTCACCAAGTGCCCGCGATGCATGCTGAATCCTTCATACCGAAACATTCCATCACAGCTTAGCTGCACGTTTCTTCCGGAATGTGCGAAACTAAAAAGTGATATAGTGCTGTTTAGT
Source organism: Angiostrongylus cantonensis (assembly GCA_009735665.1). Classification (NCBI taxonomy): domain Eukaryota; kingdom Metazoa; phylum Nematoda; class Chromadorea; order Rhabditida; family Metastrongylidae; genus Angiostrongylus; species Angiostrongylus cantonensis. The sequence continues at coordinate 74,632 of MQTX01000042.1, read as the reverse complement.
CTGTGGACTGATTGTTATAGCTCACACTGTCAAAAAACCGTGTGGTTCCACGAAACACGTGCATGAGACTTTCATAATTTCCGAACATAGAATGTGCGCTGGCGTTATCGAGGAGCTATCGGATATCTCCATCTTTAGGTACGGTAGGCCCAACTGCAGTAAAATTCTGCTCTATTTTTAAAGTTTTTGCTGTTCAAGAAAGTAGATATGCGATTTGCAATGTAGATACTTTGATTAATGTTCTAAGAAAAGTAGGAAAGCACAGGGTCAAGCTCTGTTTTACGATTTTGTTTCTCATCTTTCGCTTTGGTCGTTCCAGTTGTTATTTGGTTGGGAAGTCAGTGACTGATCGTTGTTTTCTTCAAACTACGGTACTCGTAGACAAATGTTATCAACACTACTCATCGACACTGGGACGCATGTCGCTCGCCCAACGAAGCTGAATAACAAAACTTCTATAAGAGTCGTCAGGGAAAATAGAATGAGCCAGGTTGTTTCTACATATAACGGATTGCAGAGGAAAAATGATATCATATTAGCGCTAGTTTTGAGAAAAGGACAAAAGAGGAAAAACAATCTCGTTTGAGTAGTGTAAGGGAGATTTCGTCTCATCGTCTCATCGCTGACTGAAGTACTGTACTAGTTGTACTACGTTTTCACCAAGATAGCGGTAAAATTCAGGAATGTCGTGCTTTCTTCAAATTTGAGATTCGAACCGCTTTTCAATTTTCCTAGTTCCTTGCTTAATTTACTTCGTTATTCTATTTATCTATCGTGGTACTATCTTACTGCCAGTAGAAGTTTTAAAGTGAAAAAAGGATAAAGCTCACGGCATTGATCAATCGCTGTGGGATGCGCCATGCATTCGATTTCACTAAGCATCGTTTGAAGCTGCTTGAATGCAGAGCTGGCTTTTACAGTGACTCACGGTGGCCTACCGATGTATAGAGCCAGTGCTGCTACCCTCCCAGACAAGTCTGGTACCAATTTGCGGATCCCAGAGGCTTGGTGGACTCTGGGCGCGGAGACCAATTCCACGTGTGCGTTGCAGGGCGCCTTTGACTGCTGCGCCACATGCCACCTCCCCCAGTAGAAGCTTTAATTTGATTTTTTTTTGACGTTAGAATTTTAAAGCAAATAGCTCTGTAAGACATTTCATGAAAGGGAAGTTTTTTGACACTTCTAATACTGCTAGTTCTACCTGAAAAAGTTGGAAAACAATAATGATATGCACTAAGTGAAAAGGAAGGAATTCTACATGACATCAAGCGCACACATAACAGGAAACCACCAAACCCGAACGTCAAATCCCTTCACGAGAACCAAAACGGAAAATGTGATGCTATTCGTGTACCTTCCGCTGGCGTTGCATTAGCGGAGCAATAGTGCGGTCAGTGTTAACGAGTGCCCTTGCAAAAGGATGACGTTAGGAGAATCCGTGACACGTCATAACAGAAATCATCGGCCAAAAGCAGTTACGTGCAAGGCGAGCTCAAAAGAAAACGTCGAGGATATAGTGATTAGTGCAAAGAACAGCGGTTCCATTTCCATTTCCTCATTGCATTCTTCTTTCTCAAACGTGTTTAAAACACTAATACTGCCTGTGCACAACGAAAAAGTAGATGGCGTTATCAAGAACACTATGGAAGCTATGGAAAATGTGATCCTTGGAGTAATTCGTATCAGACGAATGAAGATCCAGGGTCACGACCCACGCTGACGATCAAAGTTCACAATTGATGACCCAAATGTCAAAATGTCGAGCCGGTGCTGCGTGACACGTGTTGCATCCTCGGAACACCCTACCGACAAGAGCTATGAATCAAATGAGTTTCATGAGATGTCGAAGGCATAACACGAAGTGGTAGATTCTTTCAGGAGTATCATGTATGGGAACATAATGCCATTCGTGCCCTTAGAGCGAGCATGACGCACTTGGCTCTCGGAACGTTAATGACATCCAATCGAATCACGTGATCATCGATATAAAGAACAGATGACATGGTTGTTTGTCTAGAACAATTTAGAGCTGACGCTTCAAAATATTCCAAATATTTGGCCAGATTTATACCACAAACTTATCACCATTATAGTTCCTTAATTATGGATAAACGCTATATGAAAATCGGAGGTAAGATGTTAAAGAAAAAATATACAATATTTCAAGCTACATGGTGTGTGTAGTACCAAAAACCAAAGTGGAACACCTGTGGATGGAAATGGCTTGGGAACAATCTTCTCTCATAGTTCGGTCGGATCATAGTGATGACTCCTGACGGAAACAATTTTATTGCGAGAAATCAAAATGACAGTCGTACTTCAGCTTATAAATGCTGTTTCACTGGAGCGTAGCTGTTCCAATGTTACTGCGATGAAATCTTTGTGCTGGAATTCTCCGATCTTCAATCGGCTGCTATAAATAGAATTAGCGACTGTTGCGTTGTTGTCTATTTAACCTCTTTTACTCGACCAAAATATTTAGATCTTTGTTATCCAGCAGACGCGTAGCTGTTCCAATGTTACTGCGATGAAATCTTTGTGCTGGAATTCTCCGATCTTCAATCGGCTGCTATAAATAAAATTAGCGACTGTTGCGTTGTTGTCTATTTAACCTCTTTTTACTCGACCAAAATATTTAGATCTTTGTTATCCAGTAGACGTGTTTTATCGTGTTGCTCGTCAGTGGTTCACACTTTGTCTCGAATTTTAGGGCTTTTTTACTCAGGCTTACACTAGCTTTCGTTGTTTTATATCACGAGGAAATCCATTGTCATTATAGAATTCAAACATGCTGAGTCCCGCACTACTGAAAGATTCAATGTTGAACAGGTCAGTTGTTCAGAAACATTAGGAAAATCTTGTTGAGATATTCATTTCGTACCAAGAAGTTACAAACATTTCGATTTTTTTACTGGCCCATAAGACACGTTTTCGCGTATTCTACGAATCCTAAAACTTTAAAACTTTTTCTTTATTTGTTTCATTCTGTCATATCCGTTATCCACTAAAGTCTTCGGATACATGTGCCAGTTCGGCTGCCATTTGAAGAATCTGTTTCCTTCATAATCACTGAATTCTGGTCGAGTTCATTTCCCGCAGAATTCTGGGATACCTCTGCCAGAGAGTTCCGAGCTCTTCATCGCGGGTTGTTGGCCGCCTGGCTTTATGGATCCGAGGGAGTTTTGGTAAACAGGTGTGCTCAATAATGTGGAGAAATCTTATGCGGGGTTGGCTTGGTTCAAATTCGAAAGTGTACGCACGTTACTGTACATCATTTTTGACAACTTTCCATGCACCGTATATGAAGCAGGAAACGACAGCAAGAAACTGGAGATCAGCTAGGGATTTCATGTTTTCTCTGGAAATATCCTTTCGTTATGACGAGTGCGAAGGTGAATAACAAAGCATTCCGATATAGTCGTCCACTGAACCTGAATGAGGATTCATAAATAAACCCAATTCTCGTGAACACAATTTTCTTAAGGATTAGACAAGGACTGGTCTCCTAGGGTCGTTGCTATAGTCAGCCAGTGTGAATTTTGTCTGATTCATTCCTTGCACACTTAGAATAATAATAAGGAAAACGAAAATAATTTACCGTGGGTCATCTACTTCGCCGTTCATGTTATTCCACTATAAATTGTTTTTGACGATCTAGGCACTGATGGGGAAAAGTTTCATCGTGGAAATATCCGTCCATCGTCTTCCTTCTTTTTACCTTTCTTGAACGACGAAGTTCTGGTTGTAAAATTACGTTCTTCATGATCGGTTTTTGTGCAGCAGTCACAGGTTATGTTACGCTTTCTGTCTGAGGTGTATGACCGTTTCTATATCTCAACTGAATGGAATGTCAATTTTCAAGTCGATGCCTTCGTCGTATGGATGTGATTTGCTGTAGTAAATTCTTTTTGAAGCAGTGCTCTTTAGTCCATGTCTTCTTTCCAGTGCTATGTCGTTTCTTTCAAAGATGACGCGGATAAAGAACTTGTAGGCGAGATGAAATAGCAGATAAGTGCATAATTTGTAGTCACTTTTATACATCAAGACGATCTTGTTGTAGAAGCAGGGTGATGGTGGATTCATTTATCATAACGTTATTTAGAAGTGATAGGCTGGCTATCGAGGTTAGGATACAAATCAAAGGTAATCTTTTTTTGCTATTCTAAACGTAGTGATTGCTCCGCGGTGCAATTAGTACAACTTTTAAAGTTTGGCTTTAGTTAGAAGTCGGTGACTCCTACTGCTTCATGTTTGTTTATTTGTTCGAAAATTTCTGGTGGTGCACTTGTTTTGATGACCTTTAGACTTTTGGCTCTTTCGCAACCATCACGGTGCCTGATGAGCACATTGTATTCCTTAACGGTTTTATCGATAACGATGCATTCCCGAAACACGGATGCAGAACAAAAATAAACTCATCTTGTGGTTTGGTTTTCCGGTTTACGAATTCCTCTCCTTGAATTTTGCCCTTTTGTCACACACGCGCCACAAAAACTGACCTCGTGTTGACGTGTAGAAGAACAGTTAAACTGGGCTAGCGAAACTCTCGTTTTGGTTGATCCCTCTAAGGTTTTCATGACTGGGAAGTCATCATAAAAGAACTATGGAATCACTCACTTTTATCACTCTTTGTGGTCAAACTGAGCTCAAACAGCCTACCACTCGTTGAAAGACTTAAAAATTTACAACTTTATGTACTCATCGCAGCTGTACCGACACAATTTTGAGGTCAATAGAACGATGCCGTTTAATTTTAATGGTAGAAAATACTCATGACGAATTTTCCATGATTTCTCAGTGGTGAAATATTGTTTATAGGAAGAGATTCCGAACGAACCTACCACCATGTACTTCCTACTCATTCGGATACACGATACAATTGACACCATGCGCTAACACAACTACATACGCATTGAAGAAATATGTGAATCGGGTGTAGAGCAAAGAACAGTTCATTGAATTCATCTAAGTCTTTGGACATAGACATTAGACTTTGGTATTTTTTCAACACCTCACCACTGACAGGCTTGTGTACCCCAATGAGGGATATCCGTAGAACAATTAACAGTTTCACTACAGCGATTAGGAGATCTAATGGGAAAAAATTCGTGAATTTTGTTAATTCCTTATCAATGGAATTCGTAATTCAATCATCGTTCGAGTTTGAAAAAACACGAGAAACTAAGATACCTTTCGAATGCAATTACAAATGTTTGGATTCTAGTATTTCCTAGGACGGTTGCAGTAAATGTTTTCTTCCTTTTTGAGATGACTAATGTTTTTATTTCTGCTTTGCAGGCCCTTCAATCCTCAAACTACCCAGTCAGATGAGATATCGGTGAGTTCATGACGTTCTGGAAATTCAATGTGCTGGAAGAACTTTACAAGGGTTTACGAAGCGAGGATTTATAGAACGTCGGCTTTTTACAATAGATATAGGCTGTAAAGGATCAGTTCATTGCGTCATTCTGCAGTTGTTACAATCGCACACCAATGTTCTTATCACGAGCAAGGGTGCGTGTGGCGCAGTGGTTGGAGGCGCCACTGCTACACACACTTGGAATCGATCTCCGCGCTCATAGCCCACCAAGCCTTCCATTCCTCCTGGGTCTGCAAATTGGTATCAGACTTGTCTGGGAGGATAGCGGCGCTGGCTAGATACATCGCTAGGCCACCGCGAGTCATTGTAAAGGCCAGATATGCATTCAATCACCTCCAGCGATACTTAATGAAATCGAATGCACGGCGCATCCTTCAGGGATTGATCAACGCCGAGAGCTTTATCCTTTATCCTTTATCACAAGCAAAAGCGTTTTTGTTACTTCTTCATTTTCTATAAAAATCTGTCTTCACAAATTTTGACGACTCAAAACTCGACAAGGGCATTAATTTTGTGGTTATTTGTATGTGCTTTACGCACATAGGATCGCTTTGACGCTACGAAATTTCACAACTGATTTGCAATTTTAGAACCGCAGCTTTACAAATTTCAAAATTTTTATGAAATTTTTGCAGATTTCGCCGTGTTACCTCAACAATAATCAAAGGCGACGGTCAAGTGATGAAGGCTCGCGCTCAAATGGAAGCCGACGTGAGTTCGTTTGCTTCTCAGATTCAACATTTTCCCACTGACCATTCACGTACCCACTAGTGGATAAGACGTTGTTAAAAGATGTCGACTAGAAGCTTATGTTTTCTTTTCGCGTCAAGCCACACAAACAAATTGTATATTTTGTTCTCTTCACTAGAGCGAATGGAAAAGAACTTCGCATTTCGTTCTCACCATCTCTATGAAGAAGCTTCGGCAGATTCCATCGGTATACACTTGTTTGTCCAACAAACCAACTTTTTCAAAGATTCGCACCTGGTCGTCACAGCTGTGGCCTCATTGTCGATGTTGATCGGAGATTTGAACTACATGGTTTGACGAGTTCACGCGATTTATCTTCTATCCAACGTCTCGTCAGCGGTGTTTCGATCAAAGTTGGCTGTGTGAAATTAAAACAAAAAGCATGATATGTTAGGTCAGATCAATGGAGACCAAAGAGTCGAAGAGTTTGTAGACACAAGGTCGGGTGCTCTTTATTTTTGGCACTTTGCTACTGATTCCGGTTCCCCTCTTATTCTTTCTGATGAAGTCGGCTTTAAATACGTAGTCAGACGTGTCTCATGTAGTCATGGAGTTAAGTATTGAAAAATATTAGGCAGAAATCTATTTTTACAATTTTATTACGAGTTATCTTTACATCTGGGTAAGCCGATTTCAATTTGATTCATTCATGTACCCGATCGACACCTCTGTGCGTTCCTCTCGCTTGGTGGATATCGGATGTGGTCAGCATTATACATTGAAAAAAGTGATGTGGCTCGGGTAATTGTCATGATCATCGACGCCGTTGAACTTTCGAACGACGCACTGATGGTTTCCCATCAAATCGTGGCATGCCCTTTTCCCGTTCTCGAAGAAGAATGGAAGAATAATGGCTATGAAATTTTTTGAACGAACTATCGTATATTGATGATGAGCAATATACACGCCTGCAATAACTGTTCTTATTCCTACCTATCATATTCTGTAACTTATCCCGGAACCTTACGCGAAGTAAACACACAGAGCTTGTTGAGCTTGGAATCGGCGTATCAAAGTGCCCATGTTGGCACTAGATTCCAGGAACACCTCAGGTAGCCGCTATTTTAGTTCATAACAATTTGGGAATATCATGAAAAGAAGGCTTATAGCTACCCGGAGCAAAGAAGTGGCATCTCCATCCTAACTCAATTTAGCTGCTATTTCATCTCTTTTTCCTGTGTGAGGGTCGTAAGCGAACAAAAAAGAACGGAGTGATTTTCACTAGCTCCTCATTATTAAGACGTCTAGGTTCAGTAAGACTACGGTTCCTCTTCGCAGCGAAATGATACAATCTTAGCCTTTTTCCGACATGATGAGTCATACATAACTCACAGCATTCTGTGTAAATGGCCGTGGACGTGATAAATCATGCAGGACACATTACCTGCCTTGCCGTTAATTTTGCTACATAGAGCTTGCATTTCGCTTTTTGTTACCATTTGATAGCTCATCCAACAGAGATTTTGTGGTTGGCACAGTGAGGAAAACTCTATTTCGCACATAGAAACGTTCGAAAACTTTTTTTTTTGGAAGAGTTCATGGACATATAATACATAAACAAAGCTTATTTCGTTTATCTAACGAAGCTTCAGCGATATTGACAACGATATTGTTGGATTATGGACGGGTTTTTTTTTATAACACACAATAGTTACTACGTTTTAAAGCGCCCGAAAGTTACATCGAAGAACAGGGAAGTGTAGGATAAGAAAAAAGCAGATTTTTCCAACAAAGAACATTGGGAAACTGAGTTGTAAAGGGAAAATGCAAAAAGTGGAACTCGAAGAAATTAGATCTTTGAGGAAACAAACATTTTCGTCGTTCTTATGAATGCAGTGAACATGTGAACGACGGCTATTATATTTCAGGTTTCCTTGGTGGTCTCGGTGATTTCAGTACGGGTTTCCAGTTCCTTCCAAAGCCCCGAATTCTTGTGCTGCTGCCTCTTCAGCAATCAAATATAAGATGACCGAATAAAAAAAATCAATGTTTAGATTTCTTCGGACGCTGCTTTCACGGTTTTCTCGATAAACATCGAATAGGTCGATAGGTTTTCCATCGATTATCTGGAAAATGAGGCTTTCCAGCCACTTGTTCTGAAAAGGATATATCTACGGGTTTTGTGGTGATAAGGAGTCTTTCCATAGTGTGTACTCGAAGCATCGTTACTAGAGCTTACATGAAATCAAACTTCAACTACTACCTGACCATTCGAGTGAAAGAAAAATCGATCTATTTCGCTCCAATGGCAAACTCGTAACAAATCCTTGTAGTCGTGAACACGAGAGTGTGTAAATCCAATGAACAAAACGAGAAATTGGCATCACCTATGTCGTATATACAAGCAAGTAATTATTTTACTAATATTACTATTGACTTTGCATGACCCGTTTTCATATCTCTTGGGCTGGTAGTGCACCTCTTGCATTCGATTCGTCCACTCCCATCCATCACCCACAGATCACATCCATCATTTTGGGATACCTGTGTTAGAACGTTCAAACAGAGTTAGGATGAAGTGAGCTGAGCTCAGACTATTCTGATATGGGAACAGTTAACTCGCTGCATTTGGAATGCAGGGAGTTTAGTGTTCCTATACAATTCTAGGCCAATTTCACACCGGAGGGATGAGAGGCTTAATGAGCTTTTGTGGAGTCAAACCAACAACGTGCTCATCACTAGCGGCATTACAACTACCATGCTAGCCATCTCTAGTATTCTTCAAGCTTCAAACAATAAAAAAACCAGATGTTTGGTGTCGTAAAGTACCATGCCTATGGCGCGCGTGGAGCAGTGGTCGGAGGGGTCTTGCGTCACATACATGGGATCGATCCCACCCCGTGGCTCGCTGGGCTTTCTATTTTTCTGGGTTCGGTAAATTGGTACCAGACATGTCTGGGAGACTAGCAGCACTGGGTCTATACATCGATGGGCCACCTTGAGTCATTGTAAAGGTCAGATGTGCATTTAATCACCTCTAACGATGCTTAATGAAGTCGAATGTATGGAGCATCCCTCAGAAATTGATCAACGCCGAGAGCTTTTTTAGAGCTTTAACGCTGGAGACGTTGACTGCATGAGTTCGGGTACGGTCTCTCATAAAGCATGTGGGCACAAATACGTTGACGAAACGGGAAGACCATCTGCCTCCAAATAAAGGAGCCCCTAGACGGCAAGGGTAAAGTTAAAGAAAACACTCCACTCCGAGAGCTTTATCTTTTTTTTAATCATGCCTATAAATTCTGTCATTAATCATAACTCCGGCACGTCGGTCGTGTGAGATTTTAGTGACCAGTGGAGTGGACTAGGTCGGGTCAATTCAAACAATTGTTTTATTAATCATTCGTTACATTCCAAATAGCATCTAAAACACGGCTCGATAAGCAACATATTGGATGCTTTAGGCCCATCTCTACTTCTTATCACGGATTCGAATATGCCAAATGATCGCAGATGTTCTGTGATGAAAACAAGGCGTAAATTCTCAACGGACGTGAGTCGTATCATGTTCTCTACAAAAATGATGGTCCACGTACGATCCCACAGTGACCGCTCACGCTAACCAAATCCGTTCCAAGCGATTGCTAAGCAGTCTCTAAATCGATATTTCGAGAATTCCAAACGGAAGCCCTTGTTTCAGGGTAGTTACTTGTAAAATTGGTGGCTAACGGCTGTTTATCACACCAAGTTCACTATTGCCTACGGCGCGCGGATAAAATGTGCAATAGTTAGAGTTACTCGAACCATTTGGTAGATTCGAATTTGGGCCTCTGGGTATTTATACTTAACGAAAAAACTGTTTAGTTACTGGAAATTTGAAGCAGAGCAATTTCTTGCTCACTTAGTCTCACAACTGTTAGAAATTCCTAAATAGTGTGAGCATAGCTTCCGCAAAGAGTAGTTTTCCAAAACAAAGGTAAAGGAGAATTTTTTACAAGATCTGCGATCTCTTCTACTGTTGGCATCTCAGAATTTCTTGCATTCAATTCATTTTTCTCACATTCATATTTCACTCTTCTTTTATGAATGTCGTAAAATGCTGGTCGAGTCGATCTTTCCTGCAATCTCGAGAATAGCCAGGCTAGGACTCTCCCAGTTGGGTTGAAGGAGAGAATTGATGAGGGGGTCGAACTAGGGTCTTTGCTTCCTGTTCGATGCCATCACGAACAATTTCGAGTTTTAATCGAATTCAATATCCCACAAATTTCTTCGATGTGAAACATCACCATCTATTTTGTGGCCGGGCCACAAGGCGCTTATTCAAGAGAAGGACCAGGCGCTGAATGCGAACCATTTGAGGGCACATGTAATACTTAGAATGGGTGGCTTTAACGAATAGTCTAGCTCTTTCTCCTATGTCTAACCAACACTTTTGTTGACTTAATCATGCACTTTTGCAAGCATAATAAACCGTATTGAATGGGTATAGGCTTGGGGTCTTTCTCAGTTTTGCTAACCGCTTGAAAATTTCGCAGCTACTGTCGATGTGGATGCTTCACGAGTGCAGCGTTGGCGAACCGAGGTAAATTACGCCACAATTGTTTGAGCTTTACTTGTTGAAAGATGACTTTGGAAGTAAGATAGTAGACGACATAAATAGTTGTGTTCCACTCCATTTTTCAAAATTTGTGAGTAATTAATCAATTTTGTAAGCTTAGACACAAACAGAAGCGTCGTTTCATATATTTAGCTGTTAGGTTCCACATTTTAGTACAGGAGTGAAGAATGAACTTTTTCTGTGTTTGACCTGGAAGCATGAAGCCGTGCGGTTAAAACCACATGAATTCAACTGAATAGCCAATATCCCTTTAACTGGGAAGTGCTTGGAATGTGAGGGAAATTGAGCATTTGAGGGGAACGCTCGCATTTGCTTCGAGAGGAGCGAAGGATCTCTCCAACGAACAGCCTATAGCAACATTCCCTCAAAACGGCGAAAACAGATGAATCCACCCTGTGCTTCTGGCCCAACTGAAAGGACTGTTTGAAAACTAGAGTCAGTAATGAATAGCGGCATTACAGATCCTCCTTGAACCAAATAATGAAATTAATGAGTTAATAAGGTAGTTGAGAGTTTCCATCAAGCTAATTACTTCTTTTAGAAATACGCAAATCAGCTGAACTCAAGAGCCAATACGAACAACTCACTCTCTCACACAGAATTACACACATAAAGAAATGCGTAAATGCTTACGTATATACAGCCATGCATACATTTATATACATATATACAGGCTTACATGCACCATGGGCGCGTGTGGCGCAGTGGTTGGAGGCGTCACCGCGGCGCGCACGTGAAATGCGCCCACGGCCCAGCAAGCTTTCCATCCCTCCGGGGTCGGCAAATTGGTACCAGACTTGTCTGGGTGAATAGCAGCACTGGCTCGATACATCGGCCGGCCACCGCGAGTCATTGTAAAGGCCAGATACCAGATACAAATATTCAGTCACCTCCACCATTGCTTAATGAAGTCGAATGCATGGCGCATCCCTCAGGGATTGATCAACACCGAGAGCTTTATCATTTATGCTTTACATGCACCATATGCACATATGCACATACATGCACACTCACATTAAGGTTATCTTCTGTTTTGACAAGTGGGCCCTGAAGTGTTTGTCGTAGTTCATGCTTTTTTCCTGCGCTTTAAAGTTTTCTTTGTCGATTTCCTCTTCACGTTCATTCTTTCTAGATAAATACGCCCTGGCAGTGGTGAGTGAAGGTCTCATCAGTTGTAAAGCCACTACTCTCCGTGATTTGTTGTCTCCAGCTGTTGGCTACGTTTTGTATTCGACCTTTCCACAATTATTTATTTACTTTTTCTTGGAAGCGAAGACCTTCTAAAAATATGGCAGTACTTTCTCCAATCATTAGTCGACCGAAGATCTAAAACTATTGGAAAGAACTTTTGAGTGATAAAAAACAGTTTTGATTGGGTTTTGATTTGATAGTGGATATTGCATAAATTGTGCCATGGAAGCGACTCGTCTTGGAACGGTTTCAGAAGAGAAAAGGTTTTAGTGCTGCTACGAATAACTGAACTTTACCTCCACTTTTGCTAAGAGCTCATCTCTTACTAGATTTTGTGTAAAATTGTCATGTCAACCGTTAAGAATCGTCAGCTGTGAGATCGGCTGTAACTCGCCAGTAATAATCTTTTTGCATCGTAATTGCTACCATTCGGCAGTCTTCCTCACATTTTTGACAATTTAAACTTTTGGCTCTGCCGTGGTAATCTGCTCGCACTAGAATCACGATTGAAGATGAATGCACTGATCGTCCCAGTAGATGATTTTGGTGGCGTTGGGCTTTACATTGCCCTCTAAGTCTAGACTTAACAAATGTAGTATGACTTTCGCATGCTGTAGTGTCATTTGAATACATTTGTAAACTAGTGGTTGTCTACGATTCATGAGCCTAAACACACTCTTTCTTACTTATTTTTTTTAAATATCGGGTTCTTCTGTCTGCCCAGGATAGCTTCTGGAAACAAATGTGTACGCAGTTATTGCGAAAGTGTTGAGGATCTGGTTTGATCATTCGGGCGCCTTGCGCTGCAAAAGTTTTTCGTATACCGACGAATGCTATCATTGAGCGGTGAAGCTAATGGGATTTTACTCGTACCACCATTCTAAAGCTGATGTCAAAAGAATACTGAGCACAAACACGAGCTGTGTTGTTTTCATCATTTCTCCATGAACTCATATGAAGTATATCCGATTGAATCCATCTTATGAATGTCTTAGATCCTTATCTGAATAGTATCTTTTTTGTTGAGCACGTTCACAATTAAGCAAAAGAAGAATCAGAGTATATCATTCATGTTGACATGCTTATAATCTCTGGTACTGAAAAGACATTAGAAACGTCCTAAAGGAAGATTTATTGAGACGGCAATTACACATCGTTCGCAAATTTACTTGCTGTTTGGCTACCTTTCTATGAACAACATGCAACCGTGACTGACAAGTGTACTACTCCTGTCCTCTGATAGACGAACAGCTTTATTTTCACATCAGCCTTGATCAATAGTCTGAGGTCTGGTTATCTGGAGCAGTAAACCTTGATTCATCACTTAGTTTAGTAATCATATGTAGCATTTTCGTCCTTAAAATGGCTGCTGACGAGAAGTTGAGCACAGATTTTTCCTTGCTCAGAACAGCTTTTGCCCTGCCATCGATTGATTACATTTCCGGCGAAGAAGGTTCGTAGCTTTAGGAATTATGGAGTGGCTTTCTCATGAGGAAAAAAATGCAGCATAACTTGTGCAAGCTGATAGGTGACAACCTGGTTTTCATTAATGAGCTTCCGCTCTGTGTTCTCTCATTTTTCAGTTGTAGTTTCGTGCAAACAAGCGCAGAGCGCAGGAAAGTTTTCGAGTAGAATGTGCCTTGTTCCTTAAGATTTCATTAGCACATTCAATACAAGTGTTATCAGTGTTGGGCTCCTTTTACTATGATAGACTGTATTCACGATTTCGTTTGATTTCAGTGAAGCCGCGTTTAGCCAGCCATAAGAGCGGAGCGTTCTTGAACAGAATTCGATGATAGGCCAGAAATTCCAGCGAATTTTCTCTGTCTGCACTTTATCTTTGTAAGAAAAAGTATTGAAACAATGCTGCATCTACAATGGACATGTCATCTGGCACTGTAGGCTTATTTTTGAGATTTTGAGCGAGTGATCACCAATAGGAAAAAATTCGAAAATGCAGCGAGAAAAGAAAGAATATATCTTGATTCCACTGTAGTGAATTGCTGCTACATCCGTGACATCATCTGTGGCTGATCATTTTGAAATCTCGCCCACTTCATGATGACTAATTTTCGGTCTTTTTTCGCGAATTACATATTTGTCGGAATGAGTGGCTTTTCAGCGGATATGCTAACAACGGGTAGTAACTTTTTCGGCGCCACTTCAGCGCTAAAGGACCGTCCAGAAACACGAGAAACCCAATCCCAGGCCCAAACGAATCGCTTGAAACGGATTGGTTCACGAAAAGGGTCGCTAACAGTTGGACCAAAAGCAACTGTGAGATATTTACTTGTTGAACCCTCATTTATAGTACCATGCTTCAGAGCGGTCTCTTCCGTTCGCAACCACCCGATATGACGCTAAGCTCATCAATAAGACTAAGGTTATCCAGTTTATGTTTACAAAATGATGCTGAGGTGGAAGCAGTCGTAAGTTTATATCAACAAATCCAATTCCGGTCTTTCCCACTGTTTTGGCATACGCTTAAAAATTTCGCAACTACTATCTATGTGGATGCTCCACGAATGCAGCGTTGGCGGATCGAAGTAAATTACGCCACAATTGTTTGAGCTTTACTTGTTGAAGGATGACTTTGGAAGTAAGATAGTAGGCGACATAAATAGTTGTGTTCCACTCCACTTTTCAAAATTTGTGAATTATTAATCAACTTTGTAAGCTTAGACACAAACAGAAGCGTCGTTTCATATATTTAGCTGTTAGCTTCCACCTTTTAGTACAGGAGTGAACAATGAACTTCTTCTGTCTTTGACCTGGAAGCATGAAGCCGTGCAGTTAAAACCACATGAATTCAACCGAATAGTGGAAAATTTCGTCTTGAATTTTTTTATACCAAATAATTATGTAACCGTCACATTCGCTTAACTTTCCGACATTACAGGTGAGATCAACGTATTTTTCGCTTTAATCTGTAAATGCTGAGAAATTCAGGTGTATACACATCAGTACACTGCAGATCCGACTTTAGCATGGGAGATGCTGAAGGAAAAACGACCGGTGAAGCCTGTCAGGCAGGTTAGGCTTTCGCATCATCTGCTTTTCCAACTCTCTTTTCATTTTTGATACTACAGATGACGTTAGACACACCGATAAAGCCTGATCATGTACGATTTGTTTGTATCGGATGCACTCACGGAGTAAAATTTGACCCGGCTAGTGTGCCTCCTGGTGATGTTCTCCTAGTCGCAGGAGATTTCACCAACTGTGGTCTGCCAAGTGAAGTACATTCGTTCAATAAAAAACTTGGTACGTGTGTTCACCTTGAATACCGTTTTGAGTGCATGATGTTGGATGGGTTAACCAGAGGTTCACCTTGAGTATTGGTCGGGGAGAAGTATGCGGTTTAATTGCTGGCTTCTTAAATTTCTACAAGAGTTCTTTAGCCAGCATGTATCAGATCATTAAATTTTGATCATGCCTAGTGATGTGAACTGTGCTTAGGGGTTTCTGGTTTGTGTGAATTTTCGACAGCTGTCCTCCCATTAAGTCTCGTCAATCATCTATCTGATCTATTTATCTCAAAGAATGACTTGTTCAGGACGTCTTAAACACGCGTACAAAGTTGTTATTGCTGGAAATCACGAGTGCACATTTGATGATGAATTTTTACGGTCAAGTGAGTATATTTTATTGGATATCCTGAAGATCCAGATTTTCCAAGCATATCATCCCGACTCAATGAAATATAGCTCGTCATTAGGTGGCGTGGCCTTTGCCGATCGATTGTCCCCAAACAGTTCAAGGAATCATTCATTTTCAGAATTCCATCAGTAACTTTTTATTCAGAACGTGAGGTTGGAGCAAAAGAATTGGCATTGAAACAGGCTCTACAAGCGTCTCTGTCCTCCGTAAAAGTTTCTTCTTCAAAGTCGTTGCTTACGAATGCTATCTATTTGGAGGACTCCGTGATTGAATTATTCGGCATCACAATCTATGGTACACCATGGTAAGTTTTTGTATTTCTGCTTTCTATTATGCTGTCATCCTTCCAACGATTTACCACCTCATCGTGGGTGGGAGCTATTCCTGGGTGTCTTGCTGCGATATACAGCGAAGGGATTCATTCCCTGTCACGGTCTCCCAAGCTGAGAATGAGTTCGGCGTTTCCATTAGGTAGCCAACTAAGAGTAAATCAGTACTGGTTTCCACCACCGTCCTGGCATCTAAGTCGCACGGTGGCAAATCTCTTTCTGATCTACAAGGGTTGCGACTGCCTGTGGTGGTGAAGACCTGGGCAGACTTTGGCAAGCCTGACCTCGGCATTCCAGGGAACCACAATAGCTTAACCAGCAAATCTCCGAAATATGCAGATTGCGCTGGAGTCCACACAACCAGAGAGAGAGCGGGCCATTCAAATGTCAAGCATCAAGCATAACGTCGTGATACGAGCAACCTTTACCGAGCAGTAGGCTTACTATGACTCTGAAATGTTAGATCCGACATTCAAAACCTCTCATTTCATGTCGACTTCGCGCTATGCATGAATGGACAGCAGCGATCTGTTTCAAAACCAGTATTGTATTTAATTATTCGATTTTCATAGCTTTCTTAAGGAAATGAAACATTCTAGGCAGCCTCGACTTGATAACTGGGCATTTAATCTGACGAGAGGTCAGGCTTTGCTCGAGAAATGGAACCAAATTCCAGCCGCTGTTGATGTGTTGCTAACCCACACCCCGCCTTTAGGTAAGGCGTTTGTTACCTTTTCCGGTGTTCAAGCCATGTCAGTTCCAAGTACCTAAGGTCTTCTAATAATCTATTGAGTAAACTTGAAATTAGATCAGCAATTTTCAAGGTAAAGATGATTTTATTGTGATTAGTAGATGATTTTCGTGTCGGACTTCACTGTGTTCAAATTAAGGTCACGGCGATAAGATGCGAGACGGACGGCGTTTAGGCTGTGTGGAATTGCTGAATTCTGTTTGCAAGAGGATCAAGCCGAAGTACCACGTTTTCTCACATGTTCATGAAGGCCCGTACATTTTGGCGTCCTGCAGGGGATTTGCGTTTTTTGGTGTTCTAACAACTGACTCGTCTTCATCTGCTTTTTGTTTTCAGGCTATGGTTGCACTTCTGACGGCTATACTAAATTCATAAATTGTTGTATATGTGACGAAAATTTAATGGCTACGGTGAGTCTCATGTTATGTTAAAGTGAAACAGCAGAAGTTCTGTGATTTCTTAACCATCATTTTAGCTTCACGCAAAAGTAGTAGTTATGATATTTATAAATTCTGTCTAAGGGCCATAAATAATTATTGATTCCTACTAGCAACCCACCTCACTTCTCATTCAAATTGTATTGGTTTCCATGTCTTTTGAGCTTTTCACTCGCTCTGCTTGACCTCATTGAAAGCCACCAAATTCAATGTTTGTTTTCCAGCAAATTACATCTCCGATCTTTCCAACGGTTTACCACCTCTTCGTGGCTTGTAGGTGTTGTTGGGTGTCGGACTGAGATGTACAGTGGGGGAATCAACCTCCTGGCAGGGTCTCCCAATCTGAGAGGAGTCCAGCGTTTTCATCAGGAAGCCTAGCTAAGAGTAAACTAATACCAAGATCTACCACCGTCCTGGTATCAAAGTCACATGGTGGCAAATCTCCATCTGATCCACAAAGGTTGCGACTGCCTGTGGCGGTGAAGACCTGGGGTAGACTTTGGGGCAGGATGACCTCGGGATTCCAAGGAACCGCTTTGGCTTGAGTAGCAAATCTTCGAAAAATGGAGATTATGCTGAGGCCTGCACAACTAATGAGGACCGGCAATTCAAATATCGAGTATCTAGTATCAAATATCGAGTGCATTTTTGATATAAGGACTCTTATTCCAAATTTGTTCAGGTAAAGGTACAAACAACTAGCAAAAGTAAAAGAACCGTAATTGATGCAGGTTTTTAAAGACAATTTCAGGGTTTCTTGAGCCAAAAATATTTAAAGGTTCATTTGTCATTTCATAGATGTGAATGCTAAGTGTCCACCTTATTGAGTTACTACTTCACCGTTTGAGCTAAATCTTCGTGGGTGTGCCTCCTAGCTGTACTGTTGGTAGTCGCTCTCGTAAAACGGCCGCCCAAACAGAAAAGTTTAACATTCCCACATTCATTTCTAGTTGGAATAAACCAATGTCAGGAATTGTGAAAATTTTCCTATCCACGGCCTTCCACGGCTACTTTCAAGCGAGCAGCATCAAGACAGGCTTTCACTGGACTTCAAAGACAAACCTTGTTAAACGAGAATTGAATGGAAGATTTGTGCTAGGATGCGCATGATTTTTTGTGAAGATGGTCGATCCGAGTATCAAACCATAGTATTGAAGAGCTATGAAGTTGATCAGATTGCGTAAAAAAGGATAAAAGCTCTCGGCGTTGATCAATCCCTTGACGGATGCGCCATGCATTCGACTTCATTAAGTATCGTTGGAGGTGAGTGAATACATATCTGGCCTTTACAATGACTCGCGGTGGCCGGCCGATGTATCGAGCCAGTGCTGCTATCTTCACAGACAAATCTGGTACCAATTTGCCGACCCCGGAGGGATGGAAGGTTTGGTGGGCCATGAGCGCAGAGATCGATTCCACGTACATGTCGCAGTGGCGCCTCCAACCACTGCGCCACACGCGCTCCCTTATATTGCGTGAACCTATTAAATATAGAAATTCGAGGGAAGTTGGGTCGCAGCCCTCTTTCAAAGGTTATTGTGTCAAGATGGTGGATGTAGCGTAGTGGTTGTAGGTGCCTTGCTATGCACACACAGTTGTTGGTTAGCTCCCACTTTCAGTGTAAACAGACCACTCGTTGATGCACCAATCCTCCCGGGTCGGAGGTTGATGCTAGACTGGTCCGGGACGATAGCATCAGTGAGTTGACACATCAGTAAGCTTCCGCAGGTGATTGGGTAGGCCAAATATTCGTCCACCATTATGACATTTAAGAGAGTCGAATATGAGGCGCACCCACAGAGAATTATCGGTGTCCATCACTACCTTTATACCTATATCCTTTGCTTACAGGCCAGCATGGTTTTTTTTTATCGAATAGCAATATAAAACAGGGATCCTTTGGTTAGATTTGTGGTTAAAATGCTTGTGTTTTAGAATAGTCCGATTATTTTCGACATCCCAGTACATCAGCAAACAAAGCAGTTCTACCTGCAAAATGTGAAGAAGATTATGAAGCGATACAATCGACCTGAGAAGAAATGAAAATCAACTCACACGGTGTCTTTCGCGTTTCACTTCACGTCTCATCAAACTGTACTGCTGTATTTTCTCCCAGAACTTCAGAGTCTATTATAAAATCTGACTCGAGTTTTATCGGGACATTGCTATGAAGGATCTTGAAATCTCCAAGAATAAACAGCAAGAATTGGTTGTGTGACTACTAGCTTCGATGAGACAGCTTCTTAAGAGCCAAACACATTTTCGATAGAGCGAGAAATATTGGGTAATGAAAAAATCCCTTTAAAACGGAACTGGACACCGTCGAAAAATCATTTGTTTGTGTATCAAGTGCAGCTGTGCCTCTTTCTGAGAGCGATTACTAACGAGCTTTCCAGTTGCTCAAGAGATTTTCTTGATCAACTTCTAGCCAAATGCACCGCAGGTAAAGTGTCTAAAAAATGACGCGCCACGTAGCCTCGCGACTAACCGGCTCGAGATCCCTCATATGAGGGAGATCCGTGGCAAAAAAAATGCAAAATGGAAAAAATGCAAAATGGAAAAATGGAAAAAATGCAAATAGTCAAACCAAAATCCTATCAGCGCTTAGTAACTTTTGTTAACAATCTATTCACATTCCAACACTTTCAGTGATAGCCCACCATATTAGTGGTACATGCTATCGGTAGTACTTTGGAATTGAGATAATCTGGGATAACGATATCGATATTGTTCTTGCCAGCTTTTATAACACAGAATGCTGCACAATTGTAGAAGTCGGAAATGGAAGGAACATTGCAGATGTGTGAAATTGATGCTTTTGTTCCATCCGAAAAACTTTTGATGTCTTAGCATATCGACATAGGTTGAACATGAGATTACGCTAGATATTAACATCAGAAACTCAGTTTCCAGGATCGACCTGCTATTAACCTTGGCACTGTATTATAAATGTGTTGATTTCTTGTTGAGCAATCTCGAGCAATGCAGCCTACGTTTACTTCCACACAAAAACATGCACAATAGAACAGTAGCTTACGCTTCAACAATATCACCTTCTTCAGAGTCTGGAAGGGTATGAAAAAGGATAAAACTCTCGGCGTTGATCAATCCTTAGGGTATGCGCCATGCATTCGACTTCATTAAGTATCGTTAGAGGTGACTGAATGAATGTCTTGCCTTTACAATGACTCGCGGTGTCCTACCGATGTTTCGAGCCAGTGCTGCTATCCTCACAGACAAATCTGGTGACAATTTGACGACCATGAAGGGATGGAAGACTTGGTGGGCCATGGGGCGGGATCGTTTCCACGTGTGTGTCGCAGTGGCGCCTCCAACCACTGCGCCACACGCGTCCTTTTAAAGGGTATATTGATATGCAATTTACTGCGCCAAAAGCTTCATTAATCCAAAAAGCAACACGGGAACTTAAATGGCAACCACATAGCAGGTTCTCGAAAAACCCACAGTTTTTACGTGGCTTCCATTGAAGGAGAGTACCGTTGATTACTGTTACACATGGTTGGTGACTGCACCACCCTACATCAGAAACCGATGCGATAGTCCTGGGCGAGATCATATGAGATCCGTAGGAATTCCTTCCTGCTATTCATTGCAGGATTTTCGGCATTTATCCATAAAGCCTCAAGAAGTTTGCACAGTTTTGGTATAAAAGTCACTATCCTCACACAGGAGGCCCAAACACCAAAGCAATCACTTCTTGAGGCTTTCTGGCTAAATGCTAATAACCCTAGAACGAATAGCAGAGAGGAATTCTTAGAGAGATCTCACGTGATTTCGCCCCGTGCCTTCACATCGGTTTTTGATGTAGGGTGAGGTGAGGAAGTCTCCAAACATGTGTGACTCTAATCAACGGTTCTTCGCCAGTGGAAGGCACGAAAAACCGGTGGATTTTTTAAGAAGCTCTTGATCATATGATTACCACTTAGATTCTCGTCCTTCTGTTTGCTTCGTTGAAGCGTTGACGTAGTAAATTGCTTGTCAGTATACCCTTCGAAGCTCTCAAGAAAGCGATACTGCCACAACGTCAGCTGCTGTTGAATCTTAAGTGTTTTTGCCTAGAAGTAAATTTATGCCGCACAACAACTTTGCGAATACTCAACAGGAAGACGACACATCAGGAACTCATTTTTTATCTTCGGTTGCAAACGAGAAGTGAGCCTACTCGGGCTTGTGTCAACAAAGAAATGTACCCTGTGAGAAAATGGAACAAGCCATCATGGGAATTCTTTGACGTTGGTAGTATCGAGGACTTCGCTCGTTTGCCTAGGGTGATTGAAAAAGATTTCGACCTTCTTTGCGCCAAAATAATTCCTATGTTTTTACAGCACACAATTTTTTCGTGAAGTCTTCCTGAAGACATGATTAACAAAAACTACAGGGCAGTGCTGCACACCACTTAGAAACTCATTGAACCGCAAAGAAAGCAGTAAGCAGAGTGGGGGCAAAACAGTTGTGTACCTTATGTGTAAACAAAATAAAATAAAAAGTGTAATAGGCTGATTTTCGGGAAGCCTGCGGAAGCTTCTGAAGGGTCCAAATTTTTTGCTTTTGCTATGCAACCACTGGAGCGTGGTTGGTTGATAGTACTTCTTGTGATCCTATAGAAAGATCAGTTTCGAAACGAAAATTACAAGATACTGCAGAAAAAAAATGAAGGCAACAGTGAGACGAATAAGCGAAAAGTCGATTACCATCAGCGCTCGTCGTAGAACTTTGCCGTGATCCATTCATGGAGTTTCAATAATCGAAGTACTTCGGCAGTAATTATAGAATTACTGAATCCATCGCTGCCGTCTGAAACAATAAACCGCTTCACGAATGTCTTCAATTCTTTACAATCTTAAAGGAAAAGAAAGCCATTTCGAGTCTTATTACGCTCTTTGAAAACGTAGAGAGATTTCGGGATGAAGCAAAAGAGAGCGCTGATAATCAGCGAGAAACGAGCACGCTGGACAAAGATCGGAATGGTTAACGATCTCGAGCAAATGCTTTCGGTCTTGTTTGCAGTTGCCAACGAAGATTACTGTAACTATTCGATCAACATACTCATTTCCATTACCACGAGTAATAGCATTTACGAAGCCTTCTAAGTGACCCAACCGGTTTCTGAGAAGCGCTGGCGTCAGGAAGTCATTTCACATTTTTCTATGCTGTTGATGAAAACCAAGAGATTTTGGGGTCGGATGAACGACGCAAGCGTTTCCTTTCGTCGCCTTTACTTTTCCAAAGGATTTTGCGGTAACGTCTTGACCTAAATGTATTCGCCTTCCTCGCATGTATACTCCTTAAGATATTCGCGCCGATGTTGGCTTTTCGAAAGTAGGTGGTGGCTTTTCCATTAACAGAGTACTGAAGATGTAGAGACGCTTGTGTTGCTATAGAAGAAAATCTGCTCTATTTTAAAGGTATATGAACCGTCTATAAGGACGTGTATAACATCCCTGCGTAAGCTGAACAGTTCAAACAGAAATTTTGACTACTCAAACCGAGGTAAAGCACAAGTCGGTTTAGTTACAGTTAAGCAAGAAATTTAAATTTTTAAACTTTCCACAAAAACTGCAGAGCCGCGAAAATCAGCGAGGCCTTGGTGGGTAGTATCGTATCATGGCGGGGGGAACCCTGTTCTAGAATTGCTTCCATGTTAGAAAGATGAACCATAGGGTAAAAATGTAGGAAACACTTCGTTGGCTTCGGAAAATTAATATTTTATAATAGTTAAACATGGCACAAGAGCAAAACAAAAACAACAATGGCAACCAAGTCTTTCAAGTGAAATCTGCAGATTCTGTTGGGTTCTCTTTAAATCAGTAAGCTTCATTGTGGGCTGAAATGTAGAAGTCCGCAGCTCTAGCGGCCATTATTTTCACATGATATAGACCCACGAGCCGACGCGAGCATGCTAAAAAGCGCAAAGAGGAGTGGTTATTACAATTACTACAGCAAGTGCCAGTTAAAATAATTAACGTTCTTGTCGTGAAAGCAATTGCAAGCATGGTTGCTTGAAAATTGCACGACTGGAGAACGATCGAGGGGTGTGAGAGGTGAGTAGCGGTAAAGGGAAAACACTAACTCTCTAAAACTGGCCGATTGTCATTCTGAAAACGATTCTCTCCAATTTCAATCATTTCTGCTTCGCTATTTTTGCGAAAAACACTTTTTTTTCGAAGGTACATAAACGCAAAGCCGTTCTAATGTGGTTGTCGCTCCTAGGTATCTCCCCCTTCTAGTTGCCCCATAGACGGCAGAGACGAGCGTTGTTCAATTTTACCGGTGAAAGCTCCTTACATTCAACTGATGTAATAAGGTCGTTTCCGTTATCGCCCTCGATAACAATACAAGGTTCGCGTCGAGGTCAGAGGCATGAGCCCATTTGCGGGTGCTTGTCTACAACTGGTCTCCTCTCATGGAGAGCGTTCGTTCACTTTTCACAGCAACCACTTCGTCTCGAGTACATCTCCCTATTGCCAAGCAGCTAAATGTAAAAATTTAGTTAGTAGGTAAAGATGATATCCACGCAAACAGACAGTGCTTTTGAGTCTTTGAGCTGATCATTTGGATTGTACGTGTCGCCATATCTGCTCAGTGTAGACGAGAGCACCACCTACTCACAGTTTTCTGATCAAACGTTTGAACCACTAAAGTCTCATCTGACACCATGCATCTGCTATATTTGTGCGGTAGTTATTTCATCTTCGTGAACCGTATTAGTTTTGAGGATGAAACCCTATTCATTTCTTCAAATGCTTCGTCTATAGTTTATTCAAGGCACTAGCTTGACGGGTGTCTAATATTCTTGTGTCAGGAGCCATGGTGGCTAATCTTAAAGTATTGATATTAGTGGTGATCATTCTATACTCTTCTAGGGAAGGAAAGGTATGATAAGGTTGTTTTTTTTGGAACCTTGAGAAAGACGATATGAATTCTGCATTATAGCACGTCCGTAACGATTCAAGAGAGGAAAGCGGAATCAGTGTGTTCAAATCCAGCTAATCTTTTATTATCTAGAGCTTTCGCTAGGATTTAAATCCTCTATTAGTGATTAGAGGAGCGAGTTAGTGAGTAGCGATTTAAAAAAAACGGTCTTCGAAATTTCTGCTGTTATTCCCACAAAAAGAGAGGAATACAATAGAAATGGCAAAATTGGAGATACTACTTTTCATCGGTATGCTGTCACCACCTGCTATGAAGATGATTACCATATCTTTACCTATGCCAAGCCGTTCGCTGGAAAACACTGCTGATGAAACAAAGACGTTAGCAGGAGAACCCAAGCATTCAGCCAAGAAAATATCGAATAAGGCTGGCGAACTGGTGAAGATTCCAAAAAATCATCCCATTTCAAGTTGTTCCTATGAGCTTAAGAAGACCAGCTCCATGCCCATCAATGAAGAACACCAACATGCAGAGGGTGCCTGAGAGGCCACAATCCAACGTTAAGGTGAGGCATTTTGATGTAATGTTTATGTTTCGTGGAAAGAGCTGAACAGTGTTTTTGCTATAGGTAGGCAGATGTATTTCTAAAGGAAAATATTTTACAGGAGACGGCTTCCATTCAAGAAAATTTTAGTAAATTTCCTCCTAATTCCTCAATTCATTGCAAGTTCGCACGATTTTGCCATTGGAAAAAATTCTTACCCGTTTCAAAAAGGAAAGCCAGGTGCAGAGACAAGGGCAGGCTTTTTTGGACCTAAAGAGGTTTGCTCGTCAAGCCAGCACTTTCAGTTATGTCTCGAAACGATATTTTTATGGAATTTTGGTTTGAGGGCTCCTTAATCCGTTAGTTTTTCTTCAGCTTTGATCCAGCCAAATCTACTGTATACACTTTTAAGTCCTTTGTAAGGTTGCCTTTTAACACATGTAGTTTCCATTCTGAGGGTGCGCAAATTGGTGTACAGTAGAAAACTATTCTTTCTTTTCATTTAAACTTGCGCGAACCGAGATCACGTGAAGATCCCTAAATATTCGAGAGGAATAGGTAACAGTAAAGTGCCTTTACTGAATTGACAGAAAGTGCAGCGAGTTTGTCCACTTTTGTTTCCTTTGGTGTAAAATTTTAGATGAGGCGTATCTCCGCCGTGCCACGATTCTCCATCTCTGGTTTACCATCCACTGCCG
The DNA here is from genome assembly GCA_009735665.1 of Angiostrongylus cantonensis. Classification (NCBI taxonomy): domain Eukaryota; kingdom Metazoa; phylum Nematoda; class Chromadorea; order Rhabditida; family Metastrongylidae; genus Angiostrongylus; species Angiostrongylus cantonensis. The sequence continues at coordinate 49,440 of MQTX01000042.1, read as the reverse complement.
GAACTTCTGCATATCGAACAGGTCGTCCCATGATATAGTTTCAGGTATCCTTACACAAGCAACATTTTTTATTGGTGAATCAAAAATAGCGACAGATGCTTGAAAATTAAGCAAAGTGCACGCTATATTGACCTGTAGTCCGATCGCCTTGAAGTGACTACGTTGTGAACTGTCAACGATATTGTTAAATCCGCATGACAGGCAACCTGTCTGCGAACAGGTTACACGAAAAAACATCCATTTGGGCTCTAGCCGGTTCACGCAATCGATAAACGCATTTGCATATTTTTAATGGTTTTCTTCAAGGTCGCTTTGCTCCCCGACGAGCCGGTTGGTGTCCTCCTCGGACATCCGTTGTCTGTTCTCCTTGGATAGCTGTCAAATCGCCGACGTCGGTGATGCCCTCTATTGAGGTCGTGGAACACGTGTTCTTTGCTACATTGCTTTGAGAAGTCAAAATTAATATTGATGGTTATTGATGGTTCGTATATAAAAAATTTATGTCACACATCAATTGAATGGTTTGCGCATTCGACATGAAAAACGAAAACAAAAGAACTTTTTAATAAGGCACGTGGGGATGAATTCCTAATCTAACCAGTGGACCGATGTTTTGCATAAAATTTTTAGACACGAAAATTCCCTACTGAAATGATTCAAACGGCTTTTTCATTCAGCTTTCTATTCGTGTTCTCATAGGTCTACTGTAAATGTAGAGCGTTTTCTTCGTGATCGAAAATCCACTGATTACTATTCCTCCTAATTCACACAACGTCAATTTGTGGTTCAGAATTTCTCGACTTATTCCTAACCTTTATTAAAGCGGTCGGTGTAACCATTTTGAAGCCTCGGTGTGGGTAAGCAAGAAATGGTGTTTTTTTCTGAAAGAAACATAATCGTACGTTTCTCTGCTATCGATAAGAACTTGGTAAAAATCCGAGAATACTATTTCGGCACTACTAAAAAAACCATGTCTATTGAACCACAAAGCATCATTCAACTGGAAAGTCTGCTGTTCTTGCAGCAGTACAGTCGGTAAAGAGATTTTTCACTTGCTAGCTACACTACTGGAACTTCATGATAGTGATCGATTTCTGTCAACCTGTGGAGACCACTACACAAAAAGTTTTTGCATGAGTGATTATCCATTGTGGGCGAATTAGAAAGAAAACAGATAGCTTTTCTATGCACCGAGCAACTGTCTTCCATATTGTCGACAACTACTAGACGAAGGCGACTGTAGTCGTCTCATTCATGATAGCTCGCCATTGATGCGGGTGTAGTGGTTAGAAATGTCACTATGCTCATGTTGTCACTTGCTCGATCCTGGGCCTTGGGCTGTTCAAGAAGCCCGTCCTTCCCACCTTCTTATCCTTTCAATTTGAGGCATATTGATGGTCTCTTCTTCAATGAAAACTTTGTTCTAGAAAGATCCTCCATAGGTTGAGCTTCTTCTACAATTAGTTTGTTCAAGATACTTTACAACGATTTTCTAGCATACCAATTCTTCAGACTTTCTAAATGGACGAAAAAAGTAGGTGTTACATGCCATGCATATTACGAGCGCATTGCCTTCTATGCGTTTTCGTATCCCAAACCTATTTCTCATTCCTTGCGTCCTGCTCAACGTATTCCTGCATTGAGTCTTCTTACTACGAAACGGCTACTAACTCTTGTGTTGGAAGTTGTGTCACGTTGCAGTTAACAGTCATCTGAGATTTACAAAATGGGAAAGGTCATAGCATTCTTGTTAATTCCCCAATTTTATCGACTCTATTTGTATATTGTAGGTGCGTCCATCCATTCGTGATGAATTTCGAAAGTTTCTGACCGGGTCACCAACTTAGTTGCATCGGTTTTTGGGTGTACTAGGGAAATTCGAGATGGATAAGAATTACCGCAAATTTTCAGCGTGTTGGGCAGAAATCTTCTTCCATCCGAACGGCTACAGTTCCGCAGACCATCGGGACACAGAATACTTCAGATTTGATCGTTATTAAGAATGGAAGAGTTCTAGACCTCACTGTGCAACAACAAAAGGAACTTAGTTCTAAGGTTCCTCGTTTATAATTTTTCCAAGCCATTTGACAGAAGGAAATTAAAATCAGAAGGAAATTAAAATTCGCTGAAATACGTTCAAAAAATATCGAAATATTTCATACGATTTTCAAAACCGTGGACTTTAATAGTCCCATAGAACTGCAGACGTGTAGCGCAGTGGTTGGAAGAACTCTGTGATGCACAGGTTGTTGGTTCGATCTTTCACCGAGGCCCAGCAAGCCATTCAACGCTCTAGGGTGGCCAATTGATAGCATGCCTGTCTGGAAAAATTAAATGCTGACTTGATGCTGTCCAAAATTCATTGTATAGACCGAAAGCGTATTGAAACATCTGTACACTGGAAGCCGAGTACAGTGCACGTTACCGAAGCATTTATTAATCAACGCTGACCACTTTAGACTTCCATCTTTTAAGGAAATGCAGGAGTGGCTTCGGCAAGCAAACACTGCAAAGTTGTTGTAGCGATTATAAAAAATAGGCATTTCTTGAACATTCTGTGCGATCCTCTCCAGTCAAGGACTGGAACGATTCTTCTTTACGAAAATCGTAGATGAAACTAGTTCCTCGTTGAAGTGTCGAGTATGCAAAACTTGTTCCACAGAGGTTGGTAGGTGGAAAGGTCTAACGAACGAAAGTAATCATGGGAGAAAGTGCACAAATATACAGAAAAAAATTACTGGTTTGTACAGCCGAAAGTGAGGACAAAGTTAGCGCAGTGGTTATGATGCCGTTTATCACGAGCACGGTGCTGGTCTGACCCTGCACCGCGTTCGCCAAGCCTCTTATCCCTCCGGAGTCGAAAAACTGATACCAGAGCTGTCTGAGACAAGTGCACTCCCTCCGATGCATGTGGGAACGCCCTAGCTCGGCTATCGGAATCTTCTTTGGCAAATTCATTCGTCCAATATTGGACAACATTTGTCACGAAGAAGGACAAATCTTCAGGCAGCAATCCAACCTACACGAAAAAATTTCGAAGAATTTCGTGACTGATAGATGCAGAGCAAACGAATCGTATGCAACAAGTGCTGGTATTCGCGCATCAAGCATAGTGCCAAGTCAAGGACTCTTGCCTTCGCAGACGGTTCTGGTAGCAATTTATCAAACTCAGAGGGTTCGAATGCTTGGTGATTTATAGTGTTCCACCGATGTATCAAGTCAGTGGGCATAAGACCGAACCAACAATCTCTCCAGAATGTATTAGAGGACACCCGTATCGACTGCTACGCGTTTGCCTAGTAGCCTAGTATGAATAGAATTTCGCCACTGAGTGGGCTTTCAGCGTACGGAAGATTGAAAACAATAAAGTAAAAGATTGATATAGCCGAGAATGCTATGACTGCCACCTTAGAGCCTAGTGATGTTTCGATTTAGCGCGATGGGCGTCTCGGCGAGACACTTGCTGCGAAGGAGAGCTCCTATTCGGAAGATGGTCTACAGGAGGCTACCATCACCGCGCACCATACAACGACGCAGTCGCATTCACTGACCTCCTGTCCGAATGGTTGCCTCTCTGTTTGATCAAGTCGTCATACCAAATTCTCACGAGCTGTTCAAGGCTTTTTATGAACAAATGTTTCTAAATAATAGACTGCGATTCAATAAATGTGTGTACGAAGAATCAGCGAAAGGCAAATATGACCCCCTCCTGTCGATTGGTACTGAAGAGAATCTTCTCCTATGAACGACTTCTACTCCACAACAACTTTCAGACGTTCCTTCACACTGAAAGGCATTTATTTAATTCTAAATTCCCACTGTTAGAAATGCAGGAAAGATTTTGGGTGCTGAAAAGATTAAGAAAACACAGGTAACCTTTCGGAAGTATAATTTGACATGATTTATTCTACCATGACAAAATATTCCCAACTAATTTATCTGCAGCGACCATGAAATCATATGTGGCTTCTATGTAAATATATGCCAATGCTCCTTTCGACGGCTTACCACCTCATCGTGGCTGGGATGTGTTCCTGGGTGTTCGATTGGAATGTACGACAGGTAGAATTCATTTCCCAGCAAGGTCTCCCAAGCTTAGAAGGAGTCCAGTGTTTCTGCCGGAAACGCCAGCTAAGAGTAGAACAATACCACGATCCCCCATGGTCCTGGTACTAAACTAGTTTCATGGTGGCAAATCTCCCCCTGATCCACAAGGGCGGCAACTGCTTGGGGTGGTGACAACCTGGAACAGACTTTGGCCAGACTGAGCTCGGGACTCCAGGAAACCACAATCGCTGAACCAGCAAAACTGAGAAACAATGGAAATTATGCTAGAGCCTGCACAACCAGCGAGGACGGACCGTTCAAGTATCGAGCATCGAGTAGGCGTGTTTGGTGTAGCGGAAAGATGGAAAGAGCCTGGAATTTTTTAAATTCCAGAAATGCGGTGGAGGTTCCCTTGTCTTTTTTCACCATTCGCAGTCAAACTTTCAGAGAAAAGGATGGAAGATCAGAAACTATATGACAGTGTACCCTACCAGCCAACCACATCATTCGACTTGTGGAATAAAACGTGCTCTAATTGAACAATTAGCGCGAAATCGAAAATTTACGCTGTGGCGAGGATCACTCGGCTTTCTGATGTACAATGGTGAATACGCCAAGGAGATGGATTCTTCGCCAGACGACATGTTTCCTGATGGATCAATCACAAGGATCGTTTATCATAACTTTCTGTAAGTTTTTCCTTACAAAGTAGTGGTAATTAAAAGTTGTTTCCGGTCGAGTGAGTTTTGCAGAACGTACGATGATGTCGAATGCAGACCTGGTCCGAATCTCAATGTTTTTATTGGCCCTAACGGAGCCGGCAAGAGCACCGTGATATGTGGAATTTGCCTGGCTGTCGGCGGAAATCCGAAGGTTCTTGGCCGATCCGAGAGAATAGGAGACTATATCAAGCATAAGCGGGATGAAGGCTTTGTAGAGCTCTCTATGTGGGTGTTTTTGTCTATAGAAGTGCCGATCCCTCCAGTCATTGTCTTCGATTCTTTAACTCTTTTTTTCTTCCGTCATGTTACTCCCCTTTATAGAGCTGACTCCCAAAATGGAGAGCAAAGGGTGAAGATTCTACTTCAAAGACCTAATAGTTGCACGTACTTCATAAATGGATCCAGCGTAACCCAGCGTGCAGTGCGCGATCTTGTCGCCTCATACAACATTCAGTTAAGTTTCTTTGGTGTTTGATTGCCTTTTATCCGTGTACTTTCGTGGTGATTAGACCGAATATAGCCAAGTATCTTTTAGCGCTCAACTTTTTTTTAGGTCGATAACCCATGTACGTTCCTTGCTCAGGACAAGGTGAAGAGTTTTTCCGAGCAGAGTTCTGTGGATCTGCTCATCAATACAGAAAGGGTTCGTCCTGTTCTTCTGCATGCTTTCTTATATTATCGTTTGCTAGAACGCTCGTGTGGCACAGTGGTCGGAGGCGCATGCAACACACATGAGATCTATTTCTGCGCCCCTGAGCCGCTGAACATCGTTGGGCCACCGAGAGTCATTGTAAATGCCAGATGTGCATTTAATTACCTTCAACGATGCTTAATGAGGTCGAATGCATGACGTACCCCTCAGGGATTGATCAACGCCGGGTGCTTTATCCTTTTATCATTTTTACCGGTCGCCAAGGTCTCATGTTTTGCTTTCATGTATATCAGAATTGAGCGTCCCATTCTCAGAACTGTTTTTGTGCAGCAAATTTAGGCCGGCAACCCACGGTTGTTGGAAAAACACGAAGAGCTGATCAAGAAGAAGAAGCATGAAAGTGTCCACATCGAAAACGTTCGTCAAGTGCAGCAACGTCTGGAAGCTGTCGACGGCATGTTATCATTGTCAATATGAGATTTTTATTTGTTTATTGTTTCTGTTTGCAGGAGAGTTGGCGTCTCTGGTCCATCGTGTTGAAAACTACAAGAAGAAAGAGTTTCTTCGAACAAAGATTGAGATTCTGGGGAAAAAGAAGGCGATCTTGGTAGCTATTCAATCTAGTATTGTAGTTTTTCTATTGAAAAGGGGTGTATAACGTAGTGGTCGAAGACGCCCTGCAATGCACATGGGATCGATCCCCGCCCTGGTAACTCACCAAGCTTTCCATCCCTCCTAGGTCGGCAAATTGGTACCAGCCTAGTTTGGGAGGATAGTAGCACTGGCTCGATACATCGAAGACCACTGCGAGTCATTGCGAGAGCCAGATATGTATTCAGTCACTTACGATTCTTAATGAAGTCGAATGCATGGCAGATCCTTCATAGCTTGATCAACGTCGAAAGGCTTATCCTTTATCTTTTTATTGTTATTTTAAAGCGCACACGTTTTTTGTTAAGGACTTCAATGAATGTATGAAGAATTACGTAGCAGCTAAAGAAGTTGTGGATAAATTGCAAGTTGTTGTCAATGATGCGGAAAAACAGGTGAGTCTTTCACTATTGAAATCACTTCAGAAGTGCCGCTAGCACTGTTTCATTGGAAAATTGTTTTTGGCTCAGAATCATCAATTATTTCATTCTGTTCAGGTAGAAGATTTACGCAAGGAGAATGAGAAAAGAACAACGAAGGAAAATGAACGTGGAGGAGACCACAAAGAAGTCGTTAGTGCTTTTCTTAGCAACTTATTCGATGCGTACTCGCTCAACACCTTAAACTCGTATTTCCAGTTGCGCCTAATCCGTGAAGTTACAAGTGAAGTTAGTGCGTTAAGGAACAAAAATCTCTATTCTGAAAAGGTGATTGAGTTCTTAAGGTTCTGTGCACTATCTCTAACTGGGCTATTCGTTTTGCAGATTCGTAACGCACTAGAGCAGTTTGATCGTGTAAGAGTTTCAAAAGAAAATTGGGAGGATGAAGTGAATCAAACGAAAAACCAGCGAGATCGTGTTCAAGAACAAGTTGTTGCGGCGAAAGAAGGGATGAAGGGATATGAGGTTAGCTGTCTAGTTGTGTTGTCGTAGTTGCGACAACTTCTCCTAACCATATTGTCTTATATGAAGGGCATTGACGGGCGCGTTTAGCGCGATGATCGGAGGTGTACTGCAACACATAAATGGGATCGGTCACCGCGCCCCACACCCACTAAGCACTCCATCCCTCGGTAAAATGGTACCGAACTTGTCTGGGAAGATAGCAGCACTTTCTTGAAACATCGGTAGGCCACCACGAGCCATTGTAAAGGCCAACTGCGCATTCAGTGGCATCGAAAGATGAAGCCGAATGCATGGCGCATCCCTCAGGGATGGATCAACATCAAGAGCTTTATCTTTTGGTTTTTATTACCTTATAGGAGTTCAAGAAAGAAGCTTCCCAGAGAGCTCGGAAATGCGCTGAAGATGACGAGAACCTTTGTCGTATGGAAGATGATTTATCTGCTGAGGAAAGAAAATTATCCATGGAAAAAAACAGTGGGTGTTTCTCGTCTTTCTTTCTGTTCAGTCATTTTTTATATTTGGATACTCACACCATATGAGATCAAGACACTGCTCAGGATTACGTGATGAAGAGAGGAATATCAGTGAAGTTATGAAAACCCGTCTTCGCATTCTTGGGAATTTGCGCATGAATATGGCTGATGAAGCTTGGAGATGGTATGAAGGGAATCGTGACAAGTTTCGCTATCCAGTGTTTGTGCCTGTCCTACATGTTTGTTTAAAGTAAAGTAGTGTTCCCATCTATAACAGTTGGGCGTTGCTCATTTCTCCAGATGACAGTTCCTGATGCTCGATCTGCAATGTTGCTAGAAAATCTGATAGCTTTTCGAGATCTACCAATGTTCATCTTTGGTTGCAAGGAAGACGAGGCGCTTCTGACGGACCGAAGACACAGTTGGAAACTCAACTCTACTGTTGTTCCTCCATCACAGGTAATAACTTAGGGTAGTCTGGAAATGTTATTCCTCGAGTTATGTTTTATAAAATGAAGTTGTTTGCTTGTGATCTATCCGCACTGCTTTTTTGGTTTTCTCAATGATTTGCGTAATCAAAGCACCGCCAGCAATATGGAAGATTCACAAGCAGTGCTTGAAGTGTGTTGTATGGAATGGTAGTTGGTTAGCAGCCGTTTGTACGGTCGTCTATATTTAACAGCGGATGTCTTAATTTGATCCGGCAAGGGATATTAGTGGAAACGTTGGAGATATCGAAAAGGAAAATATGGATTCGTCGCATCGAAGCAGGACTTGTCTAGAATGTTTAAAATGGTTTGCAAGCATCGATATCGGAAAAATATACAAGCATATAAACACTATGTTTTAAGTGTTAAAACTGTAATTTCGAAATGGATTTTAGAAACGTTTAGTTATAGATTATGTAGATTTGCTCGACTTAATTGATAACTAATATTTCCTATCATACACCCATGGGTGCTTGTGGCGCAGTGGTCGGAGGCGCCCTGCAATGCACATGAGATCGACTCCGGCGTCCCTGGCCCATTAAGCCTTCTGTCTCTCCGGGTTCGGCGAAAATGAAGAATATCGTGGTGAAATTGAAGGTTGGATGATGGAATGAATGGGTGGAAATGGTGGATGCGAAGATGAATAGAATTCGAGAAGTGATTAAATTTTCGCAGTAGATTTTGAGACGATTATGCGGAGAAAAAAAATTATAAATAAAGCATGGCCGCATGTGTAGATATTAACAGAACTATCTGCGTGTTTTCGCGAGTCATAGATTATGATTATTCCTTAATTCAAGGACACATTTAGCGTTTTCCTCCCAAGGATTTACCGCTTCATCGTGGCTGGAAGGTGTTCCTGGGTGTCGGCTGCGATGTACAGCGGTGGGATTCATTGCCCTGGGAGTATCTCCCAAGCTGAGGAGCTCGGCATTTCCATCAAGAAGCCTAGCTAAAAGTAAACCAATACCACGGTCCACCACCGTCTTGGTATTAGAGTCGCATGGTGGCTAATCTCCCTCTAATCTACAAGAGCTGCAACTGCCTGTCGTGGTGAAGACCTGGCAGACATTGGCCAGGCTGACCTTGGGATTCCATGGAACAACAATGGCTGAACTAGCAAATCTCCAAACAGTTTAGATTACACTGGGCCCGCACAACCAGTGAGGACGAGCTATTTTAGTATTCAAGTGAGTAAGCTTATCGTTTTGCCATGCTTTTCGGCAAATGCTTAGTTGAATAACTTATTAACTAGTGTTGCACCATTGCTCCTCTGTATCACCTGTATCACCTGTAGTCCCGTTGATCGTCGAGTGACTCGAGCGGGCGCCAGTAAATCCTCCATTTTCTCCTCTAAAGAAAAAAAAACTGTTTGACAAGGTATTCTCAGCGGGATTGTTCAGCATGATCGGTTGGGTTTCTTCTTTTTTCCTTTCATACTTCTGCATAATTTTTTCTTAGCGAGGAAATCTAGTCTTTTCTAGGTTGATGCATCTTCTCTGAAAACAAGATTGACGCCTGAAATGGAGGAGTTGGGATTCACTCATTTTGCAGTGGACTTGTTCGATTCGGTCGATGTTGTTAAGCAATATTTGTGCAATGTAGCAAAGGTATTCCTTCATCATAAAGAGAGGTTTTTTGGAGAAAAGAATTTCTTTTCAGCTGCATCAAGTTCCGATTGGATCATCAAAGTCAAACGATTTATATGACACAATAAGGACTGTCTTTCTGAAGAATGCGTGTCGGCTGTACCTTACGGATAAGTATAGGGTCTGTTTTTATGAGGATTAAGAGTTCCATCGCTTAGAACTTACAGTGTGGATTAGTGCCGTTTCAGGTGCAATTCACAGTTTCCAAGTATGGTTCTCATGAGATACTTGGGCAGCAAAGCGAATTGAAAGCACCCGCTCGAATCTTCACCAGTCATTCCAAGCCACTTGATGATAAGAGTAGATTTCATGTTCAGGCGCAACGTATTCGTGATTGGGTAAGCATTTGTAATAAGAATCTCAGTGTTTTATAAAGTGAGTGAAGATTTTGATGCTGTTTTTAACTCCGTGGGTTCAGATGGTTCTCACGATGCACAGCTTTAGAGCTTTTTCTAGGAAGCTGATTTACGCAATCGCCGTCTGCAGCTGAATCAGTCTAAAAGCAAATTTCAAACCGAAAAGGAGGAATTAAAAGCACAACAGGTTTGGAATATTACATTGCTGGTATTTGCTTTCAGATGAGTGTGTGGAAGCCAGTTTTTTGGTGCTTAGGTACTTGGTTACTTGGATGCCCCTTCTTTACTAGTTTTGCGGGCTCCAGCATTCGTGAAAAAAGCGCCTGAATTCTCTTGGAGTCCACTGTTTACTTCACCATTCTTTTCGTGTTGTGTTCTCATCTTTTTATTATCTGACGAACCTGTGTTCCGCATCGAGAATAGCCTTGTTATACGCGGTTTTTTCCTTTTTTGTTGGACGATTACAGGAGTTATTTTCCAGATGACTGAATGGAATCTTCGTATGAAGGTGATGATTATTTACAAAATCCAGGCACCAATGAGGTGTCGAAGAGGTATCGTGTTCTCTTTGCAAGAATGTGGTCAGTCTCATCTTGAATCGGTGCTTTTAAAAGGATTCCGTCTCCATCTGCCACTTTTTCTCTTGAAAAATTAATTACCACGAAAGGAGCATGCTGTGGACGGGTGTCCATAAAAATGATTTCAATTCTCATTTCATTCTCCTAGTCCGAATTGTCTTGTCCTTTATTCATTTTCGTTGGTCGTTTAAAATCTGACATTGAAGTGTCCAACAGCGAATTTGTTGAAGGAGTTCTTGTCGCGAATTACTTTCTCCAACTAGTTTTAGAACGGGTCCAGTTCGCTTTCATCAGCTGTTCAACCTGGCTATTAACAATTGTTGAAAATGGCTTTCTTTTGACGCAGAAGTTGGAAACGAAGAACGGCCAAGCTCGATGATGCGACTTCGTATGAGGTGACTAGATGGAAAATGGATGGGCATATGACCAAATCAACGCCACCGATAATTCGTAACGGAAATTTATGTCGGTCTTACTGCTTTCCGTCTCTCGTGGGGCGATCGTATTGTGACTGGAGGACTCAAGAAGATCGTAATGTCCTGTGTCTGACGAGACTTTCTGGTGTTATAGATCGTGAGCGTGCTCATTTTGTGCCTTTCCAATGGCGCCCTGTTCAACCAGCGATTTGAACGTCTGTCACCGAGTCTCACCACTCGACGTCGTAAACGAGAGCGCCTAGTTTGAAGGGTACTGAATGGGGAGATTTACTGGTTTAACCAATGTTGTTCCTTGGAGTTTTGAACTCAGCCTAGTAGAAGTGTTTCTCAGGTCGTCACGACAATGGGCAGTCACTGGTCTTACGAAATAGATTTACCACCTTATGACTAGTTTGACACCAAGACGGTGGTGATTCCTGGTTTTAGTTTACTATTAGCTGCGCGTCCGGATGGGAACCTCGAACTTCCAGCTCGGGAGGCCATCATACTACGGGATGAAGCTTTGCTCTACATCGCAGTCCGCAGCCAGGAACACTTATTAGCTGTGGTGAAGCGGTAAATCTTTGGGAATGTTTTTGAAGATAACAACGGTATTTTAGAATTAGCACAAATTTTGTTGAAAACCGAGTATAGAAGTTTGCTTTTCAATTGAGCGTTTTGTTTTAGTAGCGTGAATGTGATTCAAGTGAAATGTAGCTTTTATTTTAGGCTGAGTGGAGGAGTCGCCGCGATGCGTTATGGGATTTGGAGCGTTCTCTAAATAGTCGTGAAAGAAGGTAAATAGTTTATTTGTTCAGTTTTTGCTTGAAATGAAAACCTGGTCTAGTGTCTTGTGCTCTTATGTGCTCGTGTTTTTCTGCTATATGCCTCTATTGTGTTGTTCGTAAAGTTATGTTGAGTTTTTGCATCGCTCTATCCGTTTAGAATTGAGGACCTGTTAGCTAACCGGCCGGACATTGATCAAGCTGTTGCTGATCTAGGTAAAGCCAAAATCACTGCCGCTAGAGAAGTCTACAAAGTTACACTGAAGATGCTATGCAAATTGGTATTGTAATTTTTTTTTGCCCCTCTTGCAAAATTAGCTGTTTCAATTATTTGATTGATTTATTTAGGAAAAGCTACGCTTGGCGTCTATAAGGGAATGTTTTCTGAGAGTGACGCTGAAACAATTACGAGATGAAGGAACAAAATTTGAAAAAGATTTGCAAAATCTTGAAGAGAAGCTTCAGGATTACAGGGTTTGTTTTGTTGGTTCATTACCGAGGCGTATTTATGACCATCACTACAAATTTCAGTCATCATTGCAAAGCCATGTTGAATCGTTTCTCTGTGTAAAGGATGATTTTGTTGGATTGACTGAATGTCTTCGCGACAAATGTGGTTTGAAGACTTTGAATCTGGAACAGATGACTTCAGAAGAGAAGGAGATTCTGGGATGTCTTGAAAAGGTGGGATAGGTCTCTTCTTTACCTTTTTTCCTTGCCATGTTTTGTTTCTGAAAGTTCTTTATCACTTTGGCGACGGTCCGTATCACTTGCGGCATTGCGGTGTACTAGGTCAGAGTGTATTTCTGGTCATCTTCTTAGTTTTCCATTTGCGCTTCAGTGTTAATTGTTTTTATAAAATGTTACTTTAGTTTTGAACTTACTCAAAATTCAAATTTTCAATAGAGAAACGAAATCTATGCTGTTAACTGTTTGTTTGCTGCCTATTACAATTTTTCACGGTATGGTACTTTGTGAAGTACAACCATAGTGGTGCTAAGATATTTGCAAAACTCCGGTCCGCAGGTGTTTGGGGTGGGCAACGACTGCGCTGTTACTCTTTCAATGGCTATGGCAAAGTCTATGCTTTCGAATTTCGTGGCATAAAAGCGACGACTTAAAACAGCAACGGCTCTGACGTACACTATGGTTTCTTGCTGGAGTAAATCTCATAGTTTCAATCGCTTCGCTATCAGAATTACGTGCTTCGACGTAAAAGAGACGAATCTGAGAAATACCGTTTGTTGAATAATCAAAGTCGTATTTTTGTGGAGTGTGGAAGTCATATCTCGTTTTGTAGGTCAGGATGTCTTTCATCCTTTCAATTTATTTTATTCAATTTTTCATTTCAATTTCATTTGTTTTTAAACTTTGCAATTTATTATTCATTTAAAAATTGATGAGTTCAACGATTAACTGCATTTTGTTTGCATAGTGATGAAATTATTTCCGGGCGTGCACGAGTCATAAATGGCTCAAGCGGGCGGAATCGTAGAGGACATAGACGACTAATGAAAGTTTTGGATACGATGGTTCAGTTTAGTGCCTTTTCGATGGTTGCCGAACAGTTTAATTAACAACGTGAGAATTTGGCAAAGCTAAAGAAAAGATATCTTACTATGTTGATAGGTAAAGGCAGAAGCGGCATGTTTGGATTATTGATAGGAGTGCTTGAGCACAGAAAAATTGAAGAAGGGATCTTGCTTCATCACCTCAGGTGCATTTATATTTTTGAAGGTTATTAATTTTGTTATGTTTTTTGATTAAAGCGAAGAAGTCCTAGCAATAACGGAATTTTTAATTCCTTAAATACAAGTGCGGCTGTAGCCTGTACCATCAATGCAGTTTGGGAAATCATCGTGTTCTGATGACAAAGCAGTTGGTAAGGAAGTTTGACTCTACAATATTCTGTTCCAATTAACACAGTTCCATACAACTGATTAAGGTCATGCAGATGAAAGCGCTCCCATATACAACTTATATATGCACTTCTTATTAATAACAATTTCCGTGTTCCAATGAGAAAAGGCTCAGCAAAATAATCCGAAGTGCGTCATACAGGACGCATACGGACCCCTTGCTTCGGAACATGTCTAGTATTACTAGTCATCATCACCATATCATCATATTATATCATGGCCATTTTGCCACAAAAAACTAAGTTGTTTTCTTTTTTATTGGAAAGCTTTAAGACTTCGGTCATCTTTGCATCAAAAACGAGGCACATTGTTGGGAAGGTGCTAGTTAGACTGTTTCACCTCATAAGTCTAATCACGTAGTATTCCAGTTGTTCATAGATGAACACATACCAGACGATATGTCAATGCTTCTTCAACTTCTTGAAGAGGAAAAAATAAAGCTCAGCATGGCAACTGTAGATGGATGCAAGGAGGTAGGTTTTTCCTTTTTCACATCATAGCTGCATATTTTTAGCGATGTAACTTCCAGGATTTTGACCGTTATGAATTCTTGAAACGAGAAAAGATCAGTTTGGTAAGTCGTAGAGAGCAGCAGGAGGCTACGAGAGAGGAGTGGAAAGCCAGCTTAATGAAGGTAGTAGCGTTATTTACTGCTTCTTGAAACTGTTTACTTTTTTGCTGCGGATTTCTTTATTTCACCGATGTTCAACAATTTTTAAGGAGATCATAGAATGGAGGGAGCCTATTGAGGAGCTCATTCAAAACATCAATGTCAACTACTCCAAGTTCTTTGCTCAAATAGGATGCGCTGGAGAAGTGTATCTCGATAGGCCAGATGATCCGGTGTCGTGACCCCATTATTGTTTGTTAAAGCTGATTTTTGGAAAATCTATTTTAGCTCAATATAGCCGAATATGGTATTATGATAATGGTTAGTTTTCGCTCTGGTGAACGTCTGAAGCGTTTAAATCACCAGGTTCGTACGTTAAATAGTAGCTGTTTTTTGGTTGTTTTGAAGAAAACGATTTTTCATGCTAAGGTTCAATCTGGAGGTGAACGTAGTGTTTCCACTATGTTGTATTTGTTGGCGCTGCAGGAGCTATGCCCCGTTCCTTTCCGATGTGTGGACGAAATAAATCAGGGTGGGTATCAGTACGGTTTTGTTTCGTTTTAATATGACGTGGTGACATGAACGCTGTTAGTAATGTGTGTTAGAAAAATTCTCGAATGGAGTAATGAGTCATGTCTTCTTCCTAATGTCACAAATTCTATAGTTCCCATCTTTGTAGATTTACAATTACAGGGATGGATCCGGTGAACGAACGGAAGGTGTTTGATATTATTGTGGATACCTTGAGTGGCGAGGGGAATCTGGCTAAGACTCAGTACTTTTTGTAAGTTTATTCCTATCTACTTATTGTTTCTACTTTTCTCAAATTGGCTCTATTGGAATTGGTCCAGGTGCAGCAAAGTCCAATTTCTGGATTTTTATTCTCATCTTCATCTTTAGTCGGATTTCTCTTTGTATTAATAGGCTTACTCCGAAATTGTTACATGGATTGAAATTTAATCGGAAAGTGACGGTGCAGATCGTCCATAACGGTGCTACGCTAAGTGAGAACTGTCGTGTAAGTCATCGTATATTGCCTGTTTTCTTTTGTGCCAACTGAGGCTTAGGTCGATTCTGCTTCTGATTTTTGGCTAGCTTTTGCTTTATGAAAAATTTTTCCAACGCAGCCATATCTTTTAGATAGTGGGATTAAACCTATAAAGTAGAAGCAGAATTGACCTATGTCAGTGTAAGTATTTGTGGGATTACTGTTTTTCTTTTTAAATTTCTATTTGTGCTCTGGTTGTATTTACTTGGTCGGAAATATTCCTCTTGTACTTTTAAACAATTCAGGATTGGGATGTGCGTCACTTTCTCTCCATCATGAAATCGCGTTCCGGGTGTTAGTGTTGAAGATCCGTAGTATTTAATTATCGCTATTTCACTTTAAATAATGACAAATCATCATTTTTTACGTGGGAATGAACAGTATCTTTGGTGTTTGTTGAATTGGCAGTGAATTTCATTACTGGGTATCACGAATAAATTTCTTCCTTACAATTCGATGTTGATCTTCTCTAGCTAAATTCTAAGAGACTAGTCTATTTACAAGATACAATATAGTAAAAGAAAGAAGGACATTAGGACAACGTGAAATATTGCATAAATCAGTGTCACAAAGGCATTGTGAAGGACCGTCATTGGTGCAAAGAGTCTCATGGCTGAGAAAGTAACTCGAACGAAGAACTTTACTTTGACAGCCACGCATAACGAACGACAGATCTGGAAAAACTTGGAAACTGGGAACTGAGCTTTAAAGCATTGTATTAAGTACTTACGAAGATTTACTGGCCGCAGATAAAGTTTTAGTGGCTAAACTCTTCTGGAAAGATTCGGAGTAACAATGAAGCAATATGCAAGATCAGGTCCGCATTAAAGGTTATCTGGTAATTATCCAAGAAAAAGGTAACATGTCAAAATGTTATCAGGCGAGGGGCGATTCGTCTCATTTAAACAACATTTTGAAATGTTATCGCGAATTTAATTTCCTTTCTTAAATTCTAATCTTGAGTAGTAACCCTACGGTTAACCGCCTCATCGTGGGTGGGGTTGTCCGTGGGTGTCGGGCTGCGATGTACAGCGCGGAATTCATCCCTTTCATCCAGCAAGGCCCTATGGCTGAGAAAGAGTTCGGCGTTTCCATCAGGAAGCCAAGCTAGGAGTAAACTAGTACCAGGATCCATTATCGTCCTGGCATCGAATTAGTTGCTTGATGGCAAATTTCGCACCGATCCACAAGGCCGGCAGCTGAATGTGTGACGAGTTGGGGCAGTCTTTGACTAGACCGACCTTAGGACTCCATAATGGGAATTCTGCTGGAGCTTGCACCACCAGTGAAGACGGGCCATCCAAGTATCCAGATAAGCAAGTAGTCTTAGAAAACTGTTTACAACTGTCCATCTTATCAAATTTAGTCTACATCGGGTTATTCACGAATGAAGAACTATGCATTGCGTTTAGCGTGGAATCTCAGCAGCTTTATGTGCTGTGTAATTTCAGGGACTAGTTCAGTTTATGCATCATCAGAGACCCGAATTCCTAATAAAGAGGGTTATGAACACATAGACTTTGTTCATTTGAGTCATTTCAGATCTCATCAAAGGTTTGTTCACGCGTGGCCTTCTAGGCATTTGTCTATTGTAGTGTTCTTAGCTTACCAGTGGAGATTTTACTGAAATACCCTCGTGTTAAAAAAGATAAACGGTCGAGTTAATCTATTTTGTGATTACGACGTTATTATGGGCAACTTGAAAGTCTGCTTGAAAGTTATTTTTCTTCAATAAGGAGTCCATTTTTGGCAACAGCAATAGAATGAAGCTTTTTTCACTTTTTTGCTGTGATTTTTGAGAATCGCGGTGACTTTATATGAATTGAATGTGCCAGTGGAATCGCACAGTGTTTCATCACCCAATTTTCGAAACGGCCTATTTAAATTAGGTCATCGAAGAAACCCTCACCTTTCTGAGTAATGGACAGCTTTAAGCACTGGTCAGTATCGTCGCACTGCTGAGTTTCTGCTGTGTAGAAATCGTAAGCACTAGAGTCTTCACAAAATTCGTTGGACGGAGGCACGTTATACCTAAACATGCAATCTATGTCTTTAGTGCAGATCTTGGGACGAATAATTGTGCTGTGTTGAAAGATAAAAATAGCCCATTTTCAACGGTCGGCACTATAGATGGTGGTCTAGCGCTGTAGATAAAAGAGAGTCATATTTGGTTACAAATACATTTCTTCAAAGGGTTCTTTTTGGAAGCCATATTCCAGATTGAACTGTCAAGCTCTTTTGATTGATGAGATCACTTGAAATCTAGGTTAAGAGATTGTGGTTCTCTGGAATCCCGAGGTCAGCCTGGCCAAAGTCTGACCCAGCTCTTCGCGGCCACAGGTAGTCGCAGCCCTTGTGGATCACAGGGAGATTTGTCACCACACGACTTTGATACCAGGACGGTGGTGGATCCTGGTATTGGTTCACTCTTAGCTAGCCTTCCTGATGGAATCGACTGCTATCCTCGCAGATAAGTTTGGCACCAATCTGTCAAGCTCGGCACCAATCTGTCAGGCAAGGCAAGGTTCATGAGACCGGAACGCTGGATAGAGCAACGCACCGATCCAGTCCATTGCAAGGCACATTTAAGAATTGTGCCACGTGCTCCTTCTCCCTCTCTCTCTGTCCCTCTCTCTGTATGCATATTCTACACATTTATGCTCTTTTCTTTATCGTAACTCGACCTTTCGAGTGTAGAATTTTTGGTGGTTTTTCACCAGCGGAGATTTCGAGGTTCGAGGCGGAGTTATAGAGAGGAAGAGATTGTTACAGAACTTTTCCGTTACTAATTCCAAATCATGGCGGTGTACAGCGATATTCTCATCTTCGTTAATTAGGGCGAATAGCGGAATACTATAGTGGCAAAGGTTCTAACGGCTTTTCTTCGGACTGGGTCGTTTTCCATTTGATTCTAATAACCTTTTCTGCAAATCAGCGGTGCTAGGCATGTTGCAGTAGTATTAAGCTTCAATGTCCTCTCTTCAGCTAACTCCTTAGTGGTAATGGATTATGTGGCTTGAACTTCTTGTTCGCGTTGTTGAAGCGAGTTCACAAGGTTTAAGTCCTTCGATAAGTTGTGTGTAGTCCTGGGTCAGGTCCTCATTCATCTGCCAGTTATGTGAGGAAAGCATTTCATTGAGAATATCCTCGTCATCCACAGTTTTTTTCTTTTTGTTGGATGATTATAGCTGTTTTTCAGCTTATAGCTGAATTAAATCTTCACACGAAGGCCGCGATCAGTACGGGATCCGGACACCAATGAGGTGTCAAGGAGGCATCGTGTTCTCATTTCAAGAACGTGGTCGATTTCAACTTGAATCGGTGCTTTTAAGAGAATTCCATCCCCATCTGCCACTTTTTTCTCGAAAAAATAATTACTAAGAAACAAATGTATTGTAGGTGGGAGTCCTAGAAGATAATTTCTATTTTCATTTCATTCTCCTATTCGGATGCTTTTGCCCTTTACTCATTTTCGCTGGTCGTTTCCAATCTGACATTGTAGTCCCCAACAACGAATTTGTTGAAGGACTTCTCGTCGCTGATTGCTTTCTCCAACTAGTTTTAGAACGGGTCCAGTTCGCTCTTA
Organism: Angiostrongylus cantonensis; assembly: GCA_009735665.1. NCBI lineage: Eukaryota > Metazoa > Nematoda > Chromadorea > Rhabditida > Metastrongylidae > Angiostrongylus > Angiostrongylus cantonensis. The sequence continues at coordinate 30,555 of MQTX01000042.1, read as the reverse complement.
TCAGTTTTACAAGCTTGTTATTAGCAATTGGTGATAGTGACTTGTTTGACGCGGAAGTTGGAGACGAAGAATGGCCAAGCGCGGTGGTACGATTTCGAATGAGGCGACACATGGGAAATGGATGGGTGTAAGACAAAATTGACGCCATCAGCATTTCGCAACGGAAATTTATGTCGGTCTACCTGCTCTTCGTCTCTTGTAGGGTGATCACATCGTATTTGATGCGACCTGTGGACTCAAGAAGGGTGTGTGAAGATCGGCGTCTAACGAAGCTTGCTGATGTCATAGGTGCAGAGCAAGATGCACTTTCCATACTGTGTCGTGGCGTGCTCGTTTTGTATGTTTCTAATGACACCCTATGCAACTCGAGATTTGATCCTCTTCACCGGTTGTCTTACGCCCGAAGGCGTAGGCGAGAACGTCCAGTGAGCGTTGTTGTTAAAGCCGCTTCATTGTTAATTGAACTATTTGTGGTTCACCGGAGTCCCGAGGACGCCATAGTCTAAACCTTCCTCATGTCGTCACCACAACTGGCAGTCGCAGGCTGTTGTGGATAGGAGGAAGATTTGCCGCCTTGGGACTGGTTTGACACCCGGACGGCGGTGATTACTAGTTTGGTTAGCGTTAGCGTTTTAGATATAAACTTCAATCACCTTCGAGACCCTGCTGGGAGGATGAATCCGAACGCTGTTTATCGCAGCCCGAAACCCAGGGACACCTCTAACCCGGCTGTAAATAAATATTTGGAAGGTTATCTACTTGAATCTACTAGCCTATCAGGTTGCCAAAATCAGAGGTCGAGCCCTGCCTTCTACCTAATGTTACCTTCTCGCCGAGCAAAAAAGGTAAGAGACCTCATAGAAGCATCGCTGTTATTACTTGAACAAATGGAGGAAGTTGGACAATTTTAGCATTCAGCAGGTACCAAGAGGTTTTAGTGCTGTTGCCAGAGTGTAGTATGCCACATTTTCTCTTCTCATCTTTATCGAGCCAAAGATGGCCTTCTATTCAGTTAAGAAAGAATCCGTAGAGTTAATAGAGGATTACAAGGCGAAATTTCATTATTCAAAGATGTCACTGGAGGTGTGAAGAGAGAAATTCAACAAGATGATAACATTTCACTATAATATCTTTCAAACAATTCCAAGATTAGTAAATCAAGGAGATTAGAGACTAGAGATGTTACATTGTACTTGAAGATATCAGGTTTCAAATGAGTCGAAAGCGCGTAGAGTAGTAAGCTTGTGAAGAAGAGCAACGGGATCCCGTAGGGTGAGCAGCTAATTACCCACTGACCACATGGTTTTTTTCCTATTATAAAAGTGTTACTTGATTTTTCCTATTTTTTTACTGCTCGTCCTCAATGGTTGTGCGGATCCCTGCGGTAATCCTCAGTTTTCGGAGTTTTGCTGGTTAAGCCATTGTCGCTCTCTGAAGTCCCGAGGTCAGACTGGCCAAAGTCTGCTCCAGGTCGTCACCACTACAGATAGTCGTCGCCTTTGTGGATCAGAGGAAGATTTGTCCCCATTGGAGTAGTTTGATACCAGAACGGCTCTGGTACTGATTTACTCTTAGCTAGGATTCCTGTTGGAAACGCCGGACTCCTTCTCAGCTAGGGAGACCCTGCTGGGGGATGAATTCTCGTGCTGGAAACCGCAGTCTGATAACCAGGAAGACCTCCCAGCCTCCATAAGGCGGTAAAGCGTTGGGAAGGTTACTTAGCTGTACCGCTTCATATATACATATATATGCCTATATAAGCACGTATAGGCATCTGCAAGTTATTTACATTTAATAAACACTTGTTATATATCAATGAATGTAGAACAAAACATTTATTTCCTACACATATATTTTTATGCATATCTTTGCATCTAATCTGCGTATTTATATATTGGATAAGACATGTCTGCTATAGCGGCTAGAGGTATCATACCTCATTGCCTCTAGTTTAATTCCATTGCCGGGCCAATCTCACCCCTTCATCATCCAACCACTGCCCACAGAAAGTAGTAACGGTGAAATATAGGAGGATGAAAGTTCTAATGAGACACATCCGTAGGGCCAAGTAAGTTATTGTATTGGCCAAATATGCATCGAGGCACATTTGCAGCATTTGAAGGGGTCGAATCCTCTCATTTTATCCCCATGCGATAAATTAGTGCCAAAATAGTTGTTCCTAATCCTTTTTAAATTCTCCATAATAATGATGGTAATGATGACAACATTAATAACGGCGATAACAGCAACTTAGCAACAATAATCATAGAATGGGGATTCGATATAAGTTACAAAGACCACAAGTGGAGCAGTTTGCTGCGCGGAATTTCATCGCAAATGAGTTTGAGAAAAATGTCAAGTTTAGAAAAAATGGCTACAGACGTGGTTACCTGCGTCTTGGCCCACATCTTTCGAGCATGCATTTTCTCTGCAGAACAATAGAGTAATACTCAGGGAACACGGTTTAGCTCTGCTTCTATCACACCAGCCATCGCTGTTTTGTACTTGTGAATAGCGCTTCCGGTTTCCACCGTTTGCTACTGCTATGCAATTAGGGTCTTGATCCCATTCGGAAATCCTTGGGAAAAACGTAATCTTCGTAGACCGTCAAAAATCATAAATGAATGCCACTTTTAAAAAGACATTTGTACCACTTATTCACATTCGGGAACTGTTTTCCTATTCGTACTAGACTCAAAGGAAAGCCAAAAGGCAAGCTGGTCTGTCTCCTCTTGCACCTCACCTCTGAAAGACGAGCTCTTTAAGAGCGAGGCGAGCATCTGGTTCGATCCCTTCAAGGGGTAGTTGAGAAACACAATGATAGCAGGAAAGCATCCGAGCTCCATTAAAGGTGAACAATAGGAAGGAGAGCACGAGCACCGTCATCGGTACATGATGATTGCAGTTTCAGCAGTGAAAGTGCTGAAATAACTGTTACTTTCAAACGTAATTCTATTATTCACTTAACCAAGCCAACGAAACATTAGTCAAACACAAGTAGAAAAAAAGTCTTCAATCCCTTCCATATTGCCTTATTTGGAGAAGGCGATGAGATGTAGAGGACCAGAATTCATTGACAGATGAAATCTATGCTGTTAGCGAAAGCAACAAATGAGATATTAATTCGGAAGCTACGAAAATAATCCGCTCCAATAAATTGAATGTTTTGGTAGTTAAAGGATTACCATGGATTAAGCGCAGTGCCAGAGTTGGCGACACTCGTCTCCTAGGCAACTGGTGAAGGCGTTGGAGTGGTTTCCGCTACACACGATTAGGCAATTCTGCTTTGCTATCGAAGAATCTCAGGGTGCGCTCACGAATATTGGAAGAATGTCAATTTTAACCTTTCCTAAAACATTTAATAATCTGTTAGAAGGCGAGGAAATTATTCGAGTTTAATATGGGTCAGAATGCAGCGCGACAAAAGAAGTGTAACTCAGAGCCTTCGACCCTTGCAAGTTCATTGACAGATATAGAAAGAATTTCATATGAAATGAGCACCATTACCAGCATGGAATTTCAATTATAAAACAAAAGGCCCTGTTTCACTGACAGACTAACACAAGGTAGTTACCAAATATTTATTCTCCTCACGTTCAGAAGAAGTCGGTATGATTATCAGCTAGCATACAGCATAATATGAGATGGACTGTGTGGAGAAGACGAGTTATCACTGGACAATCATATCATCAAGAAGCGTCCTGCACAAAGGAGCACCGTCGGGTGAGACTCGAGCGACGCTCCACTGAAGAATATCCGACTCGATGCCACGACGGAGGTACAGCATCGAGAGTACGGGCGAGTGTGGACTATCGACTCGGATCGGCGGCTCTGGGGAAGACAGAGTCAAAAACGTTAGCCGGATAATCACGTCATTGTTTACGAGTACTCGTTTAGCCAGATTTTCATTCCAAATCTCTATGATATTCTACGGAGCGGCATTGTTGGCGCATTGTTGGCGCATTGTTGGCGCATCCTTAAAAGATAGGTCAACGCAAATCGCTTTGTCCTTGCTCCCTGCTATAAACATGTTCTTTAGATTCAACATCCAGCATCGTCTTCCAATCCACTTATCGAGAGACCATAAGATTCGTTACCATCTTGGAAGAATCTACTTCACTAATTTCTCCCAAACAGAATTCGACATAATCCAGCAAAAGCCGTCAATTAGCTGCAAAGAGCAACCCACAGATGACCACAAAGAGGGTCATTCGACTGTTTGTGTACATGTTAGTTTTTCGGAATACGACCATCGCATTTTTTCTCAGAGGCCAAATCGTCCTGAAATTTCATTTAACTGCAATTTGATGATGAGCCTTTTGCCATCTTCAGTGGAACGCGTTCAACGCCTGTGTGTCTAGCGCTGACTTTCACACATCAGTTCTCCACCTCGATATCTCTCACGAATTTCTGATCCTCTGCCTTTCCACCCGCAAAATTTTAATGTTCCACTTCAATGTAATGGTGGGAAGGACACAATAGGAAGTCCATTGCAAACTAATGCAGAAAAATCCCTTTTCATTACCCAAGGCAACCACCGATGAACATGACGAAGACGTTGGAACGATAACCGAATAAACATCTTTATCAAAAATTTTTTGGGTTATTCGAGAGACGATCCACTGAGGAAGGTCGAGATCGATGCGAACACGAAAACACCACATCGAGAAGAACAACCGTGGACCATCGACTCCGATCATCAGCTCTGATGAAGACAAAGACGTCCAAACGCTAGCCAAATAAACATATTTGTTAACTTCGTGTATATTAACAATATAAATACATCTTTATCAACGTCGTGCTAGTTCAATAATCAAAGAAGATATTGACTATTAATACCGAGGTTAAATGACTGTCAATTTGAAAACTCACCATTTTGGTCTTAATCAGCCTTCGCCTCAGTTCGTAGAGACCAGGAGCCAGAGACCACACGGAGTCTTACGTGGGTAAGGAATGGGCCTAACTCATTTCAAAAAATCAGCTCAATGTGCTGCTTACGCTCACGCGCGGTCACAAGACATTCCTCTTGCGATCCATTCTTAGATTCACGGAATTAATCCAAAACGCTTCAGGAGTTTTACGTGAACATATTTTCAATTCTTGTGCAAGGATAGTGTTTCCGCTTCAAGATCTTCTCCACTGTGTCTACGTGTTTTATGCGTACCTAGTTAGTTACTAATTAGTTTAACCTTAGGTTTACCGACCGGTGATCTTTTTCATGGACGTGGAGTGGAATACCCACTTCGCCAACGTATTCATCCTATGTTACAAAATAGTAGGTGCACCGTACCTGAGCTCATGCAAATGCGGGTCTCTACCATTAGGACATATTTTGCAATTTTTCGCTGAGCCAAGACGATCATGTAGGCGGCTACGAACCGACCTGAGTCTAAGAGTGCTCGGTGGTATTTCAACCCCTGTTACCCAATTCTTTATACCGTCTCTTCTTAAGCAACATTTTAAAGCCGCACTTATTTCGATAGCAATGAAGGGAAGGATAAACAGGACCTCATTCTTGGTAGAAGTACCGCTTAGGGCGGGGCTATTCCTTTACAAGTATCCCAAGGAGCTATCTACTTGCCATTGGAAATGACTATTTGCAGCTCTAATTTCAGGAATTCTTCTTTCTGCCTTGCTAGTGTGTGCGTGCTGGTGGCTGGTCAAGACATGCTTCCCATAAGCGGTCCTCTCGTTTGTGAGGGGTAAGAGGAGAGATAATAAACCAGTATGTTTTAATTGCTTGATTTTGGGTACCACTTCTTGGTGTAGAGGTTTTCGGATTGGTTAATTTGGTCTTTCGGGAAATGGAAGACAATTTCCTTCCAGCGTTTTGGCGAATGTTATGTACTCTCACTGTTCTTTCAATAACTCAAGCATTTGTCCATCTTCTCTTGTGTGGAACAAATGACAAATCAACTACCTGTATATCTACAGTAAAACGATGGTCGGAGTTCGATTGCTGGTGTGTCCACCTTTAACATAAAGACAATGGCAAGCCATAGTGCCAGTCGCTGTCCCATGGTCTGTTCTCTCATTTGTGCGAAATACTTTTCCAGGCATCTAAGGATAGTGCTTAACTTTTCATTTACCTTTCTTCATTCTTTTGTACAGCAGGGTGTTATGTGAAATACCACCAGTGTGATGGTGAAATATTTGCAAAACTTGGACCCCAAGCCAAATTCGAACTCCCGATTACCCTTTCGCGAGCATCAGCAGATATGTAAGATTTAGGATTTCAGAAACTGTTTGAAGAGAACCATGAGCTGCTGGATTCAGAAAAAACACATATTTATCGAAGTTGGCTTGTATAACGGAGTCATTCGACACTGTATAAAGGGCAGTGACCTGGCAGGACTGAATCACGGGCTGTTGAGGCTCTCATTACACAGATCATCTAGGAACATTTGGGTATTGGTAAGATGGGCTGGAATGTGCTTCAACAACTGGATGATGTTTAGGCTTATGATCCAATCTCTTCGGGGTCTAACCTTAAAGGTAGAAAGGTTGGTGGGCACCAGATTATCGAGGGATACTAACCTATCACTTTCAGAGAAGAGGCTGTTTATCTGACGTTAGCAGTGCTACAATTTTTCATTGCTGGTAAAGTCATCGCATACTTTTTGATAATTTTCTGTTGCAACAGAATGAAAAGGAAGCCACGTAAAAAAAGGAAGCAAGAAAGCCGTATACTACGAGCCCATCCTCAGTGATGATTTGTGCAGCTATGAACGGTGTTAGGGCGCGTGTGGCGCAGTGGTTGGAGGCACCACTGCGACACGCACGTGGAATCGATTCCTGCGCCCATGGCCCACCAAGCCTTCCATACCTCCGGGGTCGGCAAATTGGTACCAGACTTGTCTGGGAAGATAGCAGCACTAACTCGATACATCGGCAGGCCACCGCGAGTCATTGTAAAGGCCACATATGCATTTAGTCACCTCTAACGATACTTAATGAAGTTGAATGCATGGCGCATCCCTCAGGGATTGATAAACGCCGAGAGCTTTTTTAGAGCTCTAACGCTGGAGACGTTGACTGCATGAATTCGGGTACGGTAGAGATTGTATATAAATATTTTGCAAGTCATAACATTCTTGTACGAGGTCCATCCATGCATACTGGAACAACGCCATTAACGGTTCTTTCACTAGGAGTTTGTACTCCAACCATAAGTCTCAACCTTCACTAAGCCCTTGTGCCAGACAATATTTCGGTTTACGAAGGGGAGATGTCCATTTGAACGCTCTTCTTTCAGGGCTGCATATGGAATGGACAATCAACCGATGTAGGACATCACACATCACTTTTTGTTTGCTGCATACTATTGCACAAAGACGATACGACTTTTTCCAACCGGTCTCTCACTATTCCGTTTGATGGAAGAGTACCCTAGAGTAACGCAACATCACGATTTCTACTTCAAAATCTTCCCAAGTGTTTTGTTTAACTTTACGCTTGCCTTTTAGGTGCTCTTTTATACGGACGCAGATTGGTCTACCCATTTCGCCAACGTATTCGTTCCCTCACCTTTTACAAGAGATAATATACAACGTACGCGAACTCTTGCAATCGTCTCTACCGTTAGGGTTAATCGGGCATTTCCGCGTTTAGCATAAACGGTCATACAAATGCTTTCTGACTAGCTGGTATACCCAAGGTTTAATTTCCAACATATTTCATCTTACACTTATCAGGACTCGTAAAACCCAATGATAATCTTGCGTCTACGAATCTACCAATATTCAAAGTTGGACCCATGATAAGCCGTGTGGAAAGATAAGCAGATCGAATAACGTGGGTTATAACGCTGATACTTATCCAGTTCATAAAACACAATCCAGTCTTTTTTACGCACAGCCAATGGTCCTAGATCGTCTACATAACACGCTCCTAGCAGTACAAACGTGATCGAGTCTTACTATGTTACAAAGTACAAGTACTTTTATACAAGCTCTGCTGCGCAAGCCACATTCGGTGTTCTTATGCAATACTAAGAAAGAACAAGGGTGAATGGTTTCTCGATTAAGCAGTCGGTGAGTCACTTAAAAGTGTGCCTAAACTGCTCAAATTTTATACCGTCCGAGAAGTATTTCGCGCCGATGGGAGAGCAGTTGGCAATTGTGGAAGTTTGGAAAGGGAGTGGCACCAAACCTTGCCATTGAATTTAGTTCTAAGGTGGAAGCATTAGTAATTGGTCTCCGGCCACTGCGCTATTGTGTAATGCGCGAGCCTCTAGAAAGGAATGTGTTATGCACAAGCCCTTGGGAAGGAGTGTGTAATGCGCGAGCTCCCGGAAAGGGAAATCGTGGTTCGATCTGGCCCGGATCCAAGTTTTGGGTATCTCACAGCATCGTTATGGTTAATTTCGCATGATAAAAATTGTAGTAGGAAGTAAGTAAAAAAGTAAACATTGTCATTATTACATTATTATTATTTGTGCCATCAGTTACTTAAATATTAGTTCTTATCACTTGTTTCTGAAAGGCTCTCCACAAATTATTGAAGCCGTCAGGATGCACACATTTTTGCAAGCGAGGAACAAAACTGTTTATGCCAGTTGCAGAAAATTTTGAACTTTTGGAGACGCTAAAGTCGTTGAAGGTAATGTCAGCTTCAGCTTAGTTTCTGAAGCATTCCTCGTAGCGGAAGTATCTGAGATGTTTGAAGAAGTCGCAGTCGACCGGCGCGAGGTCTGGCATGTACGCGGTTGGTGAGGGAGAGTTTCGTAGTACAGCTCGTTGTACCACTGTTGCGTCGATAGTATGACGTGTAGCGGAGAATGAATTCCTTGCCTTCCTGTTGACCAATGTGGGGAGCAGCTATCGAAGTTTCTGGCACATATCATCCAATCTTTGGGCTTCTGTTCCAAATCAGCCAAGCTCGTTTAAACCTGCTGTGTTCATGTAATACCATCGGATCATTCGTTCAGGACCAGATTATTGGCTCCTCTGCTAAAAAATAGGTGCTCTCGTTTCCTAAATGATTTGTCGATAAACACTTTTTAAGAAATGAATAAGTGAATAAATACCTTAGCAAATCAAGGAGAGAGATTTACCACCTTCGTTGGTAAGATCACCAGCATGTCGATTCTAAGGTAACTTATTTGTAAAATATTCAACACAATAAATTCTATCGTGAGGTGCAGATTTGTTCAAAGTATAGATGGATGCCACCTGCACCTAGTCGAAAAGTTGCCGCGCTATTGGAAATTTCCCTGACAATGCCTAGAATCCATACCATGACTCAGCTATGAAAGCAAAACTAAAGTGCGTAAATGCTTCGAAGGTATTTGCGATCGCACATGCATACTTTGCTTTTAGACCGCACCTCACGTGAACTTTATCGATAGCACGTTACCTCTTATCAACAAGAATCCACAATAGTCGACAAAGCGCTGATAGATGGCATTTCTTGTCGAATTCCAGTCGCTCTACAGTTTTCTCTTACCCGCATTTCTTACCGACTACTTGCTAATCTTTTAAAGGTGTATAAAAATGACGCAGTAACACATCATAACAAAAATGGTCATACAAATATTCTGTGATGATCTTCACTTTTTGATGTAAATGCTTCGTAGATCATGGCCTTTTATAAAATGCTCGTACTCATTGCCACACACTGCCTCACACCAAGTGAACGAACGAAGTCGTGATTAAGGTGCTTTTGAGAAAGTACACCGATAAGACTTGCATTCCTCTCCAGTTACACCACCGATAGTCAACGATTTTCAATAAATATCTTAAACAGAATTTGCAACCTGTTACTAGTCACACGTGTGGTAGCATTCGTTCCGAAGATCTTTTCCTACAATGGGGTCACCTCAACTCAAAGCGTTGCTGAGGAGTCGATAACCTGTAAAGGTCAGTTACTCTATATTTTTTTACATGTGTTCTTCCTTTGATGAGCCTACACGAGGTTGATAAGTACATTTATTTTCGGCTAACGTTTCGACGTCTTCGTCTTCATCAGAGCCGATGATCCGAGTCGATGGTCTATATTTTCCCTTCCATAGGGAATGGAGGAACCTTCGATTTTATTGGCATCTACCACTGTGATGCACTAGATGGTTAATGAGTAAAGTGTGAGCTAATTCAAATACTTCGACATTGTAGAGCAAGATATATCACAACCATCCATGCTTTTTTAACGCAGCTGTCACATAGATGGGTTTTCCTGAAAGAACTCCGATGAGAAGTTTTCTTACGTAGAGATTTCTTACGATTTAGGTGAAATTCATCTGTATGGATATGAAATTGATCGAAAGACGACGATATTTATGAAGAGCACACACGGTTGCTACAACGATTACTATGAAGTGTGAGCTCTCAGAAGGGGTCTGTCTACGGTATTCGATCATTATTGGAAACAACATCAAACTAAAATTCCGAAGAAGACATATAGGCGTGTCCAGACGTTTTAAACATCGTCAGTCAACGTCACAAACGCAAAGTTCAACCATCCAACTACATCGCTCTCGCCCACATGAGCACGCGAATGCAAAAGTACGGGATTACACAAAAACTAAACTAATGACCGTCAACAGGTCGTCGACCGACTGGTCAACTGATCGGTATTGTTCCCAGAAAAGAGAGAAAGACAATCGTAAATGAGAGAGAAGAACTATTAGACTTTACCAATGAACTCCATTATATGGACATATGGGATCACTGTCGAGCAGATGACGTCGTGGGTGGAGCAGATGGCTATTTAAAAGAGAGGAATATGACCGGCTGGTTGGTAGCGTTTCTCTCAGAAATGCACTACTCACACATTTCAATGCTTCACAGCCATCGTAACGTCTTTACTTTGCCATAATTTCGTGGCTTTTCATAAATAGGAATACGTGGCTAAATGCAGTGTGTCATGAAAGTCTTTTCTTTTCGCCTTTCGTTTTCGCCTTTTCTTTTTTTGGAAATTCGTTAACATTGAGCATTCTGTGTAATTTCCTTATTAGCGTGTCGCCTGAGTTTCCTCAAGTTTGTTGTCCGATGTAATCCCAATTTCAAGTTGTTCTGGGTTTTCTTTTCCTTGAAAGCTCTGAAAAGTTTTAAGAGCAAGTTTAGGTGCACTAATATTTCCTCGCAAGTGGCCTATTCAAGTTATCATGACGAACCAGCTTTTGATATTTCTCTGCAGAAAGATTGCCTAAATGTCTTGTTTCGTTTCTAGAACGGCAATTGCAGAAAAGCGCTCAACTGATTATCATTCGCCAGCAAGAGACAGCGCTCTAAAAAGCGACAATCAGCTTTTTGTCGAAGCCAGCTGAGTTTAGCAGAATCCAACGATTGCTTTTGAGACCAGCCTCGAAAGTAGAAGTTTGAACTGCACTTATTTTTAACGATGAAGATAGCTTTCGTTTTTGCATTTCAACTGATTCTCATTCCTAAAAAGGAATGTCATGCGCACCTGATCGAGACAAATAGCGCTCACAATGCCATGTCATCGTATAAAGCTGTTTATAGCTACTTCTAAACTTCACGAAAACCTTTATTTTCAAAGAACACTGTGAGCCTAGGATTTTCGGCTCTTTATGGTAAGCGAATTTAATCAAAACTATTTCTTAAAAGTTTCTAATTCCCTTAAGCTGATCTGTTCAAGCTATTCATCTTGATTGAGCTCAATGGGAAATGTTTGTAAGTGCGTGTATGCTGAAACACTCTTCTTTTAGCTCTTTGAGTTTTGCTGTCTATCTTATTCCTTTCATTTTACATTCCATTTTTACACTTTTTCGTTCAAATTCCGCGACAAGCGATAATAATGTCTTTTTGTTTGACTTCGGCGGTAAACGAACTCCGACCTTTCGTTTGCTCATTTTCACCTGAATTTTTAACCGTATAATCTTTCGCTTCGATAACGCGAAAGTGGTATCTACTATGTAAGCTCTGGCTCCACCTTCTTTCATGATTTCTAATACATCGGTTTTACAGGCACAATTTCTTATCGTATAGAAGTGTTTTCTGGGTACTCTCAAAATACATAGTAGTTCCTAAGACCGACTTTCTGTTAACCTCGGCATTGATTGACAATTCGATGTTTTATTTCAATAAGCAGGCACGAGATTGTTATTATAGAATTTATTAGGATACAATACCTGACGTTTCGGCGGTTTCGCCTTCTTTAGAGCTGTTTATTTCTTGTAAGTATCTAAGTTAGTTAGCGGATAGCAGCCGCAAAGACATGGGCGAAGACTGTGGGACTACATGACAGTCCTCGTCCATGTAGTACTCTGTGCGGCTGCTATCCACCAACTAACTTAGATACTTACAAGAAATAAACAGCTCTAAAGAAGGCGAAACCGCCGAAACGTCAGCTATTGCATCCTAATAAATTCTATAATAACAATCTCGTGCCTGCTTATTGAAATAAAACATCGAACTCTTAAAACAGTGCCGAATATTCTGTTAGTGGCTAATTGAAATCAGGAGGAACTTCTAGACTTTCAACAAGAGCCTCCATTGATGGGCTTTTATTTTTGAAGCTTATATAGCGAAAAATTTCATAGAAAACTCTAGTCTTTAGTGAGGTGCTTGGGTACAGTTTCAGTATTTCAATTCCAGCTGTTAAATTTATCCTTTGATTATTCTCTTTTCACGCTAAATGTGTCTCTGATTCCCCTTTTTGGAATAGTCACATTCATTTGCTAAAGATTTGAACAAAGTTTATAAGAAACCTGTCTCTTTCCCGTTTATTTTATAAACTTCGTTTGCAGTCAACCTGTCTTCTGCCTTTGCGACACTTTTGCCGTCATGCTGTTCTCCCCCGTCTCTACACGTCCAGGTTGTTCAGTAACCCATCAGTTTTAGTTTTCATTTTAGCCAATTCTTCCAAAATTTACATTGAACGAGGTATTCATTGAATATTTATTCTTTACATGTAGCGAATTGGTTGAATACATTGAATTGCAGACTATTTGAAACCATTTCGTAAACTATCTGGTATCGTTCGCAATCAATCACCTCCTTCATTACCGTCGTCATCATCGCCGTTGTCACCATCGTGAGTTCGGAATTTGTCTACTTTTCCAAAGCAAAGTTTTCTAGAACTAGCTGAGAGACAGGCGAAGCGAAGGACCCGCATGGTGTCGTGGTGAACGCGTTAGTTCCAGGAAAGGGTAATAGCGCATTCGTTCCCCATTGCAGATACCTGCGGTCCGGAGTTTTGCAAATACCTCAGTATCATTGTGGTTGTATGACACATAGTACCCTACCGTGAAAAATTATAAAAGGCAGTAAATAATTTTATATTTTCTTGTTTCTACTCTTTCGTAGAATCTGCTAGTCACATTTAGTTCAGAACTAAGCAGGTTGAAGAATGAAATACAAAATGCTTGTCTTGAGCGTCATTTGTCTTGCTGACGTCCGTCAATTTGAGGTGGGGTCTCTGGCTAGTGTCAGCTCTCCAAGGCCACGCAATCATCAGCGATGAGAGGCGCAAGCTGGTCAATGACATCGAACGGATGTCCTTCGACGAGCAGGAGCTGTTCATCGAATTTCTTGAGGTGGTCATCAATTTATTATTTTCTGAATTACTGACAAATAAATCCAATAGAAGAGGCTGTTGGCTAAGCGTTTTATGGATTTCTTTCATGAATGTGAATAAAAAACATACCGGAGGACTGAAAAGCAGCATCCTCTTTCAGACATTTCCTATTTTTGACCATTTGTTTAAGCCAGTAGTGAAATATTTTGAAAAGCTGTTAAGAAATGTTGTTAAATAAGGCGAAAATTCGATTTCAGCAAAAGAAAGTGGCCCAATTTGTCGCTTTATAACGCTGAAAAATTTTCCCAAAACTGCTGTAGTAGCCATCCTGACGTTTGCAGACCGGTGTTGCTCCATCAACTCTAGAAAACAACGCCTGCAAACAGTTCGTTTGCAATACATCCGATCTTTGTTGCATTCTGGATTCCAAGGATCCACAGGTGAGCAACAGATGACAGAATGTGTTCCTCTAGTGTAGCCGTGCTGGCTTCATCACAGTAATAGTAAATTTTATTGTAATGTGGACAGCCGGTTGAAATGTTTGAAGAATTAGAATGTAGTACTAGAATCTCTTATTTGCCACAGTCTTCCGTACCTACGCACTTACTCAGTCTTCCTATTTAGAACCTGGTTGTAATATGGGAACAACTTTACCAGCACACGCTTCCGGTGTTACAGAGTATCCTGTATCCCCTGCAGGTAATTACATATCTGCTTATTATGTAAATGCTTTGAATTCATTTCTCTTTTTTAAAACTTCGTTCTGAGACGGATTTCTTATAGCGTACACGCAGAGATTTCAATATTCGCAGAATAATTATCACAATATTCCGTGACAAGGTGCTCAGCAAGGTTCGTTCGAATCCCGCAAGCATTGGAAAACTGATTCTGCTGGAGTGTAGCTACAGAATTCTTCAGGTTCTTCGAGATGTGCAGCATCGCATTCCAATTCTAGAGCCGATGCTGTTTACAGTACTTCTTGAAACTGATGGCACCACTCAGCAAGCTAAAGATTTTGCGGTCCTAGCGAACCTCATAATGGGTACTAACGAGGTAAATTCTTTTTCTTCTATTCGGACGAAAAACTGAGTAGAGAAAGTGCTTGCGAAAGTTTTCTTGAAAAACGACAACTTTCCTAATTGTAATTCACATTTGAAATCGTCAAAGAAAACCTTGGCTACTTAAGTGAATTATTAACATGTTACAACTGAAAGTTTTCAGAAGCAACCTGCAGGAAGTGAAAGTGCCAGAATTCGATCCCGGACCTTGCCGTGCAAGCCGGCAAAAAAAGTGACTTGGGGAGATACCAGGAAATCAGCAACGTTCAGCATTTAAGGCACTTTCAAGCACTCCTTAGTGATTGCCTAGCTCCATTTGGTGGAATGGTAGAACTGTTTTCTCCTCTCTAATTTCTCGGAAATCTTTTCATCTCAGGATCAAAGCAATCAAACCGATTAAAACTTTTGCTTTTTTTGCTCAATTTCTTAGTTGATCAATAATCAGCTAACCAGGTCATATCTGTATACAGTGTGTAAAAAATGGTCGTTTGCAAGCAGTTTTATCGGCCGCATTCTTTCGTCTTTTTTAGTTCGGTAGTCGCTTACCATATCATTGTACAGTGCCCGTAGCTGTTTTTTTCCCTGACTACCGTTTCTTGTCCGAATGTGCTCCGATTCTTCCAAGTGGCGTGCATCGCTCTCAGACATGCCTCTTCACAACAGGTGTCGTGCAATTTTGTATAGTAATTCTATTTATAAGCATAAAATTCATTAATCGATGTGAAGTCCTTATACACAATGAGACCAT
This sequence comes from Angiostrongylus cantonensis, assembly GCA_009735665.1. NCBI lineage: Eukaryota > Metazoa > Nematoda > Chromadorea > Rhabditida > Metastrongylidae > Angiostrongylus > Angiostrongylus cantonensis. The sequence goes on along the minus strand of MQTX01000042.1, from coordinate 15,270 downwards.
TACAACGCAGAAAAATTAACACAACTTATATTTCTTATACAACGTTCTTATATTTGGATAGAGCTTTTAGCAAAAGGAGAAGGACAATCAAAAGATGATTAGCGTAAGGAAACGGTGATGAGCTTTAAGGTGATGTGCAAAAGGTGGTAGATGGCAAGGTATCGAATTAGAAGAAAACATGGAGACGCACAACAACAAAATGTTGTCCGATTTGTCTGAAGCGAGGCAACTGAAGTGCTTGAACTCGTCCTGAATGGCCATCGTCCACCGATGCTGACGGCCAGAGTCAGAGGCAAAAGTGCTTCTCAATGCGTCGTTCGCACGGCTCACATTCCACTCGACAACAATAGTAGAACTTACAGTTGCACTGGTCGGGCTCGAAAAATACTCGCCGCTCGAAACCACGATTGCAGCACAACTAAAATTCGTACTGGATTACGTCATTACATCAAATATTTAGCAATCAATACCGAAATATTATAGTTTTTTAAAAGTTTTAAAAGCAGCAGATATTACAGTGTTAACTTTTTTATTTACTGCCTATTACCATTTTTCACGGCAGGGTATTATGTGTAATGCAACCACAATAATGCTGAGATGTTTGCAAAACTCCGGACCGCAATTGTTCGCGGCAGGGAACGAACGTGCTACTACCCTTTTCGAGGGCTGACGCGTACACTACCACGCCATGCGGGTCCTTCGTTTCGCTTGTCTCTTAGCAATCCCATTGACGGGTGATTGCTGATGGAACTGATTGATATTAAAAAAGAACTGGTGAAAGTGTTGGCTAGAAGTCAAAGGCTCGAATTCAACATTTTAAATCTATAAACGATAAAAATCACTGAAATTTTTATTCTAAAGGTCATTTTAAAGCGTGTTTCAAACCTTGTTCCCTGAGGAACTGTTGCAGTTTTTCAACCTTTTTATTTTCTGCCTACTACCGCTCAATCTCGCCGACGGATATTTGCTGATGGCAGCGATAGGTAGAAAACTAGTTGAGAGAAACGCAGAGCAAAAGCCTCTGTGGTGCAGTGTATAACATGCGAGCCTCCGGAAGGGGGGTAATCGTTGGTTCGATCTGTACAGGTGTCAAAGCTTTGCGAATATCTCACTATCGTTGTGTTGCACTTGCACTTGCTACGATTTTAAAATTTATCAAAGTTCTTGACTGGTCGGGAAAAGGAATGGCAGTCTCTTAACGGTACTTATTCATAGTGATGACCATAAGCTTTAAATGTTCGGATATCAAAGATACTCACTAATTGACAACCGTCCACTCCTTGAGAGGTAACATTGCATTCTCGTCCTTTCGTGCCGAAAATACCTCGTTCGGGATCCGCTTCACAGAAATCGGGAGACGGACTCATGTAGATCTGTATGTGTTCACAGAGTTCAGTTTGTTATGTTGTCTCTAGATTTCGGTTCTCCGTGAACAAATGAAGTGTATGAAGTAATCTGTGAACAAATTGAAACCTATAAGGCGATTCTTACCCTACGTATTCCAGCAAAATCAAAAGGTTGGGGTGTTTTTCATGAACCACTCTTCTACGGACTAATAGCCATTTGTGTGTTGTGCCATCTGGATATGTAAAATCCTATTTACTTTCTTAAACGTGGAAAAAATTTTCGAAATGTAAAAAGGCAGCGATGACAGCAAAGAGAATTCGGTTTCCGCACAAACAAGAGATGCATCATGCTAGAATCTCCTATCCTGTGAATATCCTGTGATTTTAGAGAACTGAGAGACCCATCTACCGATCAGTTTAAAATTTCGATGAGTTCACCAAACCATACTGGACGTACCAAATCAGCATTTGTGTGTCGTTTAAACTGCGAGTTCTTCATGACAATGCGAGGCTGATCGTCCTTCTCCTCAATCGCCACCTCCGACGCACCGTCAAACTTGTCCTTGATGATCGCACCGATCTCTCTGAAAAAGTCGAACTTCTCCAAGTTTTCAACCGCAAACTCACTCCTGCAGTAATTAAGTTGGCCTTCCTGAAAACTTCTTTTTTGTAAAGTCATCGCAGTCCAGTTTCTTTCAATTGCAATCCCTTAACAGTTTGGTTTGTTTCAAGTTTGTTTACCGCCTATTCCTTGTTTATGCCAGAGTGTTATGTGTAGAAAACTGACTGAGAGAAAATCAAAGCAAGGGCCGCGGTTGGTGCAGTAGATAACACGTAATTTCAAGAAAGGGTAGCCACAGGTGAAGCGCACCTGAGGTCCCGAGTTTTCCACACATCTCGTGGTTCCTAGTTAGTACCCTTGTAGTATAGCCTGTATCTCGAGTCTGTGTGTCCAATAAATTTAGCCCAACGAGGCGATACTACATCTCGTTCGCTCTATCCAAATCATGGACGTTCTTGTGTATTTTCAGCGCTACACAACTAACAACATCTAAGCACAGTATATCTAAACGTATCGAATTTGGTAGAAACGAGCTCACCTGAAGGTGGGTAGAGTGTCCCAGCACGTCTTTATCTCACACGATCCGCTCATTCCGTGGCATTTACACTCGCGTCGAAGACTTTTCTCCAACACCTGAACTGCTTAGGTAAAGGGAGTTCAACACTCAGGTTAGCGCTCAACGCATGAACTCGGGCCACTTTAGACGAAATAAAGGTTTTTCTAGTGCACGTAAATGTGTTTAGACAGCGTCAAGCATCGTTTCGTCGCCATCAAAGATCGATTGACAGCCACCGATAAAAGAGGAGAATGGATGGCCGGACGCAGAATGCCGTGGTCGAGGTTTGAACACGAATGACAATAATATTCACAGAAATACTTCCAACAAAAAACGAATGAACATTTTGCCAATCATAAGAGCACCTCTGCAAATTGTTCTTTTGGCATCTTGCTTGCTAGGAAACCACAAGGATTCGTTACTATTTTTAGAGTTTCAACTGCAGAAGATGAAACCACTAGGACGGTTGTGAAATACATGTGTATCGTGTATTGCAGCCAGCGAATTATCTCGCTCCAAAATCATCTCATGTTCAGCAGTTCTTT
>MQTX01000042.1:0-12227 GCA_009735665.1 Angiostrongylus cantonensis | reverse complement strand
TATATATATACTTAAAGAATACCAGGAACGTTTAAGAAATGGGAGTGAAGTTCGACAATTCTAAAAGGGTGCTATGGTACTATCGCAATGGTAAGATCGTTCACTGTTTAAGAATAATGCTGATAGCAAGATTATGAATCTACTGTGAAATTCTTAAAAGTACATTACGCTTTGAAGCGTGTGGTCGGAGGTGTCCTGCAACACACATGTGGAATTAATCTCCGCGCGAATGACCCAACAAGCCCTCCAACCCTCTGGGGTTAGCAAATTGGTACCAGACTAGTCTGAGAGGATAACAGCACTGGTTCAATACATTGGTAGGCCACCGCGAGTCATTGTAAAGGCCAGATATGCATTCAATCATCGCCAAACGATGCTTAATGAAGCCTGAATGCCTAGCGGATCCCTCAGGGAATGATCAACGCCGAGAGCGTTATCCTTTATTCTTTTTTATGTTTTTCCGTTTCAAGTACTTCGGTGTGACCATTATTGAATGGAATGCGACAGTCTTTTTTAGCAGCCACATGATGTAGGCTTTATGAGCTTTCAATAATGTTTTCTTAAAGTCGTTAATCCTCTCATGGTGTGCTTTTGACAGTGTTATGTGTTTTTAGTAAGAAGAAAGATAGCGAGATGCCTCTCGAAACCAATGAACGCTCTTTAGTTTTTCTTATGTCGCATAGGTGTCACATATCAGAATCCGTTCTCCGTGCGGACTTGCTATCATTAGAACGAACACCATCGGCGAACACTATTTCTTTCCGTTCGATTTCCGGCCACTGAGCGACAACAAAATGTTCTATTTTCGACGAAATCTTTTATTTGTCTATCGAATGATGTTACGTAGCTCTCGGGGTAAACAAGAAATTCCAGGACGGGGTAGACGAACTTGTGCAGCATAGATCGGAATCCACCAGTCTTCTTCAGACGATATTGCACTTATTGCTATCGACCCTGCTTGCCAAGCTTCAGTGGTGTTTCTTTCAAAGTCAAACTTTAAAGTTTCAAAGTCATGGTTTCGGAATCGGGAGAAGCAATACATGAAGAGTTCTACTCAACTGATGATCACAATATTTACACGAATATAGAGGAGCATGACTTTTTCACAGAGAAGCATTCCTTTGTATGAAAAGCAATGTCTTCTTAGTAGTACGAAGGATAAAGCTCTCGGCGTTGATCAATCCCTGAGGGATGCGCCATGCATTCGACTTCATTAAGTATCGTTGGAGGTGATTGAATGCAAACCAGGCCTTTACAATGAGTCGTGATGGCCTGCTGATGTAACGAGCCAGTCCTTCCAGACAAATCTGGTACAAATTTATCGACCCCGGAGGGATGGAAGGCTTGGTGGGCCATGGGCGCGGGAATCGATTCCATGTGTATGTTGCTGGGCGCCTCCGACTACTGCACCACACGCGCCGGTCTTAGTAACATAGTAGACATTATGTAGACATACCAAAAAAGATCAACACTTACTCATCCTTTTACTGCAGGCAAAATTTTAAATCAGATCAATTTAAGTAAGCAGTAGAGCATTTCGTGGCAAACCCATTGCTTTAACTAAATGAATCTATTTGCTACTATTAACTAAGAGTGATCGCTTCGACCACCATCAGAAAAGCCATCAATGTTTTAGAATAAATTGAGCAAATGGGTTAAAACAGCAAAATGTATACGTAAAAGAAGGAGAGGACGAAAAGGACGCCATTCATCTCATAAAATGATTTGGTTATATGGGAAGGTTATATGCACTCCCGACGACTTAGTTGCTAAAATGATAAAGTTAGCGAATCCCGTTTTGGTGTCGAAAATTTCAACCAACTTTGCCAGAAGATGCTAAGATCAGCTTTATCCACTTATTGAGATCGATTTGGGGTTATTGAGTGCCTTTTTTTTTTGATAGGTCTATGCCTGCGCATTTTGGACAGCGATTGTGTTTTCTGAGACAAAATGAAAAAAAATAAAGGGAAAAGAAAAAATGAGAGAAAATAAAAGCGCCTGAAGGAGGTTTTTATCCAAGAGTAGAGCAAAGTACATACTTGTCGCCCTGCCCTGTTGTTGTGCAGATTGAGGATGGAGCGCTGACTAGCGTTTCTGCCCCTTTCGGCGGCGTCCACGAACTCGCGCGATATTGCGATCCCGTACTGCACGTTGTCCGAGCAGCCCTGGTAGTCGTAGTTACGCACCTAAATCGTCCGATGAAAACGACTATGAATTGGTAATGGTGATGGATGCACGCTAGTGCGTCAGAGTGACGAATAACGGCTACTGCTCTCGACAATCTCTGCCATAACGTTTCGTTTTCTATTTTTGTTATGATCTTTCGGTTCGGTTTATTGTATCATTCTGCATATCAGTTACCAATAAGCTTTGACCAGGCAAGATATTATATTTCATCTGGCAAGCTAAGTTGTCCAGAAGTGCTTTTCTTGTAAAATTAACAAGTCGGTAGCCCTAACTGTTGCAGGCATTTCTTCAATTGCTTACAAATTTTTCTTAACAAATATGTCAAAAAATGTTTAAAAATTCGTGCGATAAAGCATAAAAAGCGCGTAAATGTTGACTAGGACTTTATATTTGCATTGTTTTCATCATAAGATTGAGTCAAGAAGGAAATCTGCAGAAGAAAAGATCTACCGCTTCCCATGGGTGTCCAAGAAGACGAATTTCACTTTAGTTTCGCTATTAGATGTCAGTAAAATCTCTAGCAGTTTTCATTCATAGTTTTTTCCGATAAAAGTCGGTTTACACTTAATTGAATTACATAATGTTTGAATACAGGAGGCGGGTAGTGTAGGTATAGTGATCCCGTTCGTGACGTGGATGGTCCAACCTATCGACGCCCTGGTTTGACGCCACACCATCCCCACTGAGACCCTCATTACTCCGGGGTGGGGAAGTAGTACCAGACTTATCTGGGACAGTCTAGTTTTTCACAAATTCACGTGAGAACGCTCTAACAGGGATGTCCCAAGATTCCAGAGAGCATGAAATCGGATAGCATTCAAACTACATTGGTAACGATGACGAAAACTCCTCTAGCAGCAGCCGAAGCTAAGCGCAGGAAATTTCGTAATCGTGGGTGGCAGACGTGAGAAAACGAATCGGATGCAAGAATTGCTGGAGTCCACAGAGTCTAACAGTTGTGACGTCTGCTCATGTAATAAAATATAAACAATAAGAAGTGTTAGACTATGTTCAAGGAATATTCTATAACAAGAGTAGTGCGGGGAAACGCCATGATAAAATCGATTCCTAATGACAATCACAAAATTCGAGTAAGCGTGTTGGCCGAGCATAATGACTTCACATATTAATGCTGAGTGCTAAGCAACCTAAGTAGTTGTGCTCATCTACTGGCAGCATCATCTAGCAGCAAGAACACAACACAGTCATACCATCCAATCCATACTCAAGGGCTCTGTGGCATAACTCACGCAATAAGGACATCGAATATGGTGATCTAAAAGACGGCTTCACTGAATCCGCAACTTGTAACTTTTCCAAGTCTAGAAAAAATGACGTATGGGTAGGCTTATCAAAGAAGTACCCTAGCGCATAAAAAAGTGAAATTCGGCTGAAAAATGCCAAAAACTTAAGTTCCAATGTAACAACTGATAAATTCACTTAAAATCCACGCATTGATAATTTCTCACCACGTTTATCACGGAAAAAAGCACTTATGAAACACTAGAACGAGCAATGGCAAGTTATTACATTTATGGGTACCCACATGCGGATCGAGACTGGCGCCAGAGTGATCACATCCACAGCGCTCGTTTAAGCCTCGTGCACAGTCTCGTGTCACCCTTAAATGGATGAACGATTATAAAAGAAAAATTCTGAGGCGATCCTATGCAATGCATTACACTACATAGTTCGGGGTACAAACCGACCTGTAAGCAACGCCTGCGGCAGAGACGGCGTGCACAAATGCCGATTCTCGGGTACCTTCTCGCATCATCACGTCGCTGATCAGCTGCAGAGTCACCGGATCGATCAGAGTGCAGTTCCATCTGGGACATATTGCCATTAGTGAAGACTTACGAGCTGGGTGTAGTTGTAGTCCGTCTGGGTCTCATTGTGCTCAGACAGCCATGTCGCCCTGCTCGAGTAGAACACGGTCACGTCGCAGATTCTCCTCATCAAAGATGTAACCTGCGCGCGAATTGACCTATGTTGCCCACCTTCGCTTGTTAAACTGGTACTGACATTCGGCGTAGGCGTTCTGGGCTCCATAACGAACACTTTCCATCATGTCGGGATTTTTTCGACAAAATCTGCAACGTTATCAGCATAAAAGAGCAACTTATTTCTTATCGTTTCCAATGAGACTTATTTTTGGTTAAATTTCCCTATTTTACATTGAAGAAGCATGAACGCTTTCCGTCTTATCTAAATAAAATTAACGAAAAAGCGACTATCTGATTGCTCTGGGACATTTTTCGATTGAAGGAATGGGTTTCCGGTTCTTCGTGTGTCCAATTAGTTCACAACTTTCCGCACCCAAATGAATGGATGTGCGTGTACACTGACTGTATCGTAAACATCAATTCAACCAAAACCGAACAAGAAAACCAGGTGAATTACTTGTTGACAACCTCTCGAGAAAAATGTTAAGAATAAAAGGCTTCGTAATCTTTGGGACCTTCAAGAAGAGCTCAGTGAGCAGCCCTGTTAGGTAATAGGATAAAAGGTGAGTTTGTAAGCTAACCGATCAAATGACATCATGACTGCAGGGTTTTACAAGTAATATAGGTCATACTGGTGACTCACGGCAGAGTTAATTTTCTACAGAAGCTCACCTTATTTGTTTTTTTGTTAATCCTTTCATATTTTTGCATGAGTAGGCTACTCTGGACCGGTCGAGACGATTTCCGCTTAGTCCAAGGGCTCTAAAACCGAGAACCACTCAGAATGCGAGTATGACATTACATTTGCCTGACAAAATCAAGACATCTGGCCATCTTTATTAAGTCATCAATAATTGAGTAAGAACTAATTGCACAAAACTGTGATATAAGGAACCAAATTCATACCACACTTTTCGAAGTCCGTTGCTGCTCCATATAATGGAGGTGAGGTAAATGTGTTCTACCAATTCTTGAAGAAACAACCGCTTTTTAAAAATTTTCCTTCGCGCGACCGAGGCATTTCTTCTGCATCGTTGGCTTCACGTTGTAACCAACCTCCTTAGTGACTATTTTTAACGATGTTACCCACAAAAATGCATACTACCAGTCCTGAGTCATGCACGAAAAGTGTCCCGATGTTGACCTACTTCTCTCATCTAAAGCAAACAGTTAAATCTCAATATGTTGAGAACGACGAGACATGTATTGTTCTCTAACGACAGTTCCAAAAAGTTTAAAGGCACAAATGAATTTGTAGAAGGTCGGTTGCCACGAAAGTCGATCTGCAGCGGATCGATCACTCGTGTTTGGATCCAAGAAATCATCTGTGCTTCTAGAAATTATGCATGGCCAAACTTTGGGATTTGATTGTGATTAGAAGCAACAGATGCAGACAAGAGTAGAACAAATCGAGGAAACAGCATCAGCTGGAGATCAAAAAATCCTTTTAGTTGAAATTAAGTTTTGAAGTGTTGACTGACTACAACTAAATGATTTCTATGGGGTCCATCCGGGCATTTGGATGCAGCCCTATTCACTCCTAAGTGAGGTAATACACTAGATTTGAAAAGCGCCTGGTTCACCTAAGTTTGATAACCTAAGCAAGCTGTTATGGGATAATGGAAAGAACAGGTTGCACAAAAATTCATGCAATAATTTATGCAAATGGCGCTGCCAAAAAATCTACGGAACTGTTGGACACATTGGAAAAGCTGGTAGCAAAAGCAGAGAGGAAGTGGCAAAGGGAAAATGAAATATAACTAGAAACCAACTGGTACTGTAGAAATACAGCAGTGACAAGTGGAAAAGATAGAAGCATTAAAAAACACCTGCACAAGCTGTTAGTGTAGACCTATTATAGAATTAAGTAGACACCAATTGACAGAACCGAGTTACGCAGAACTCGGTCCGCCTGTTGATGTTGCTGCTCTTTGCTATAAATTCGTAATGGACATGATACGGGAACAAAAGCTTGCTGCTTCGCAATCTCCGCATCTTCTGGCTACCACATGGAGAACAATCGTAAAGTCGACTGAGATCCTATTCACGCACTGTTCCTTTTGTGCTGCTTGTGCGGCAAAAGAGCACGTTGAACTGAAAACAACTGCAGAGCGAGACGAGAGTGACAACGTGAACAACCGTGCAGATCAGTATACATACATTAGTTTGAATCAATTATTAGATCTTAATTATTACTAATTCGTGATAGAATGCCCGACTTTGCACTAGCTTGCCAAGCAGGACTTTTTGAAGTTCAGAGCAGCAAATCTTTTGATCCTCGACATACTGGGTTATAGTCGTTTATAGTGACAATGGCACTACAATATTAACGATGTGACGATACCCAGAAAAGTAAGGAATACAAGTGCCAATACGAAGATGGAAACAGTCAGAGCACTAGTTCAACTAATTTACTCGGATGATGAATAATGCTCCTTATATTCCTTCTGTAATGGAAAGAGTTCTGACAGAAGAAAGCAGAGCTGGGGTTTAAAGGGAGATTCTAGAAAAATTCTCGGTTAGTACAGTCTGATTGAACTGCTTGTACAGATAGTTCACTAAAGGCTGTACAATAGCTTAAGCAGAAATTATATTTGAAAGAGGCACAGTAGCTTTTGTAGAAGGTGCATGTGTACTTGACTGAGAAATGATAAGTAACATTCGTTGTTTTGTAGAGAATGTGTCTATAAAGAAGGATGAAGGGCGAGTTCGTCTACTCGAGAATGAATCCTTTAACCTTCATCCTCCTTCTTTAAATTAATATGTTCAAAAAGACCCTTAAGAATCAGAGCACAAAAAAAATCCCGAATAAATAGCTTCCAATATACTGACACCTTTATATCCTCCCATACCTTTATTCTATCCATTTTTTAATAACCTCTTCTGATTTTACACACTCTTTTTATTCACGGCCACCATAGTTCGAAGAGAAAACTATTCAATTTCTTTTTGAAAATTGATCTCAGGCACCCAACTGACATGGTAATGCATGGTGCCACATTCAAAAAAAATCTTGCTTACACAAAAATGGAAGAAAGCTCGAAACCTCTGGAAAGATTTCTAGACAGCCCAGTAGTTTAGTTGCAGTATGCGCCTGGTCTTCAAAACAGTAGCGCAGACAAGTTTGGCGAAAGTATAACGATCTACTGAGACAATGTGCGGAAGGTCTAATGGACAAACTTGAGGTGCATATTTTTCTCAGTCCGCTTTAATCCGCTGTAGTAACTTCGCCTATCAATGGTTTACCGCCTCATCGTGACTTGGAGGTGTTTCTGGGTGTCTGGTAGGATGCACAAGGCGGATTCACCCCCTGGCAGGGTTTCCAAAGTTGAGAAGGAGTCCGGCGCTTCAATTAGGAAGTTCAGTTAAAAGTAAACCACACCCAGAATCCGTCACCGTCCTGGTTCAAACTAGTTGCATGGTGGAATATCTCCCTCTAATCCACAAGTGCGGCGACTGCCCGCGGTGGTGAAGACCTGAGGCAAACTTTAACCTATCTGACCCCAGGACTCCAGGGAATCACAAGGGCTAGACCAGCAAAACTTCGAAATAATAAAGAACATTCTGGGCCTGACACAACCAATGAGGATGAGCCATCCAAGTATCCAAGTAAGTAACAATGTTCGGTACAAACAGCGATCGAAGAATCATCTTGAATCCTACTCTCCCTAAAAAAAACTCATCGTAGTTATCATCATGAGTTTCTCTTCTATGTGACTCACACTCTCATGATACCAACGGTAAACCTCCTACGAATGCTCGCATCATCTTGAATCCTACTCTTCCTAACACTTGCTGAACTTCTGAGGTTTCAAGTTAAGCTCAGATAAGATCAACCGCAAAATTCAGAAATATCTAGTTATCTTTAACGATTACTTTCTTAGCTTAGCCCAAATGGAGCCTTGAATACTAATTCAGGAGAAGAAACATCAGGAAAATTCGCTGTTTGTTAAAAGTATGAACCAAGTACTATCTAAAAGTGCAAACTTACAGCCAGTGGATACCGATGCAATGGTAGGTGAACAGAAAGCAAAGAAAGAGAATGCTCCAGAATCGCATTTCAGTCATGTCACAAAATCATCGTCGTTGTTGTTCTTAGCACTCAGGAGTCAGCCCTTCTGGGAGATTCGTTCTACAACCGTTTGCTCGAAGTGGCGGTGATGACCTTTGAATTAATAGTGGACTTAAACAAAAAAGAATAGACGAATGAAAATGTACAAATCGATTAGAAGTGTTTGGATAAATAAAGAAGGAGAATGTCGTTGAAAGAAGTGCAGAGAAGAACTCAGTGGTTGCTAGCTTCACTCAAAAAAAAAATCGATGCGTTTTCCTAACAGCATCAACATCAAGCTCTATTTTTTGCAAGTTACTACAGTTCTATCTTGCTATTTCTGCAAAACGGATCAATAACGCCTTCAAAAATACGTTTTCTCATCTTATTAATTTTAAAGTAACTGCATCAAAAATCTTTTGCAGTACTTTTTTGGACAGGCTAGCCCCTTCGTAGTGCACAGGCATGGTCGAGGGTCAGAATTCTAGTTCATACGAAATTGTAGAGAACGATCGACCTACGACTATACAGCACTTTCCAAACTATATGGTGAGTGCAATTAAAACAAAAGGTCGTTTTTTAGCTATCTTCCACCATAGCTTGCTTTATGACTTCTTGAAGATATTAAGGTCACGAAGAGTTAATGTTAAGTTAATTTCTGAGCTTAGGCACACTTCTAATGACCTCACAACAGATGTAAGCAAAGTTCAATGAAAGTTACCTCTAAGAAGGAGTGAAAGTTACAACCATCGACTTTAATAAGAGTTTTGTGGCGTGTTTGCCGATCAGGTACTGTAGTTTGTGACAGCTGACGAGTGGCTGAGTGGGAAAAACGCAGCAGCACACGCTCGCACGGCTACAGTAGTCCATCACTCGGTGATGCGCGAGTGGAATCGGCTTGAGCATTCAACGACGAACTGACCGACACCAAAGATCGGAGCCAACGGGTTTTGATTGAGTCATGGAGTTGTCGGCTGCTTTGACTGTGGGACACGTAATGAAGTCGTGTTGTGGATTTAGGCGAAATTCTAGACTGCTGTAGGTGGCATTACTTAGAGTCCTAGTTATATATTTTCTTAATCTCCGTATGAATGGCAAAAAAACCAAATACATGGTTGATCCTTGAAAAAGTAATGAGTATTTTAACACTTTTCAAATTTCACGGGTCAATGAGTTAAAATCACTACCGAAATAAAGGTAGGAAACCAGTCCCCACTATGGAAACCGTGCCGTGTGCAAAGTACCTTATGTTTTGCTTCATCAGTAGTTTCATAATACTCTTAATAAAAGTGTATATAAAGTAGTGATTGAAGAGTAGTACTATTTTCCATTTTGTGAACTAGTTATGAACCCTCATCAAAGTCGCCTAAAGGACTAAGTGAAGATTTTATTGATCGTATCGAGCTTAATGACGTATGTTGAATAGCTGTATAAAATCCTAACTCTGTTCTGATCCTTTAAAGCCTTTAGCGGAACTGAAAAGTCCCAGACAACGTCCAATACTAAGTGATTTTCCCGCTGTTATTAGTTCTCATGAATCATTTAGTAGTGCAAGCAAGACGACGATAATACCACATACATAGTTTTCATATATTTTCATTTGAAACTTGATATTTGTGTTATTTTTGAGGTTTTATTTGAAGTTCTACCATTACTACGATCTTTTTCCTAAGGCAAAACAGATTCTTCGCTGGAAGGGGACGACTGGTCTTCACACGTGCAATGCTAAAGCGACTCGGCACTTGAACATGTTACTCTCCAGTTCAACGAGCGCATCGTAAGACAGTTCATTAATTCTGGTCTATTTAAAACGAGGAAGATAGAAAGCTCAAAAAAAGCCCGTAAAAAGCCATGGGAGACAGCTGAGCGAGTTTCTTCTTAATCTAATGCAAAAATTTCCAGTCACTACGAACAGTTTCTACAACTAGACGGCGCCAACTGTTAGCCTATGTGGTTCTCATTTCTTAACCGTCTCCTCTTTCTTGCCAAATATCTGTTTCAGTATTATCCAAATTTTATCGCCTAGATCCTTTATTAAAATACTTTGAGCCTAGAAAAAAATCAGATTGAATACAGCTATTAAAATGCGGTCGCAATCATTGATGACGTCAGATAAAAGCATTTGGAATTTAAACTAGAACAGAATCAATTAGAAGAACAATAAGAGTACATAGTTAAAATTTATGAAGCAGGACTGATGAGAATAGGGGAAACTGCGAAAGAAGTACGTGTGTGTTGAGTGTATGCGGTCGCTGGGGTCTACTGTTCCTTGGGATCCTCCAGAGGCTGTGAGGGCAATAAATGGTCTCCTCGGCTCGATAGCCCTCGGCTGATTTACGGCTGGGCCGTTTACAAGCGCACCCTTTGTTTCGAAACTCGCTCCAGTGCAAATCATCGGGTCACATGTCAACCAATATACTCACAAACAGACCAGTCACCATCGCATCTGGGGAACTTGCCGACACATACAGCTCAATTTGATTGGTTTGCTGCTCATGTACCTCCTTTATTTTGAAAGGTCATGCGAATATTTTCGCACTAAAATTTCTAGGAAAACGTGCAATCGCTAATCCAAAACAAATTTATTGTTGAGCGGATCAACGCGTTCGTATAAGACGTGACTCACATGGAGCTCTGGCCGACGCTCGAATCATTCAGCTGGCGTTCCCTTCGGATAATCTCATCTATCATAAGCGAGGCACTCTTGTCTCCTAGTAATGTTAGAACAGCAGTTTTAGTGTTCATAAAAGTGGAAATAAATTCGATAGAAAGCTGACCGAATCTTTGCAAGGGAACCACTATTCTTGCAACCTATCTGGAAACTGAATATTTGAGTATTTGACGCCACCACGGCTTCGAATTTTTAAGTAAAAAAGTGCTTTAAAACCCTGTCATTTCATAACATGAGTCAGTAGATATGTAAAATTGTAACTCGACTATTCAGCGCTGCCATCGAATAGCCAGAAATTCGTGGATTGTGGTGCTTAGCTTGCCGATACTACGTATGTACGCCTACCCTAACGTTAAGACGAATTTCAAAACGTGACAAAATCTACAAGAAAAATAGTTTAATCTCTATTCTTGACTAGCATCTCTCAAAGACCAGGTCATGGAGCCATTATTGAAGAACCATATTACAATGACGGTAACACAGAATGTTAACAAAAATAAATTATTCGAATACTAAGAGAGATAGGAAATTTCTGGCGACTACAGCAGTGGAAAACGACAGCTGGGATGTCGCTGAATGAAAGACGGAAGCAACACGCTTGACTATGTGAATGAATGGCAGAAGCAGTTGAGTCATCGATCCGGGTTAAAACCGTCGCGAGTCCAGATCCGGCTTTTCCCAAAGGTGCTGGATCGGCCTAGAGACACACCAATATCGAAGCAAAATCTATTATGTACAACCCTTAAGGTTCTAAAACAAAAAAAAAATTGAGTGAACTTTATGAGTTACCTTCGCATTTTAAATTCACGAGCGTCAGTCGGATCGTTGAAGGCCCTTTCCAATCTTCTTTGAGCTGGACCTCTGTTGTTAGCAACTAGAGATCCACGCATGATTCCCTCAGGAGGCTAAATAGGAGTTTATTCAGACAGATAAGAGCATAGGAAAATTTATTACCAGAACTTAATAGTGAAAATAAATGTACTAAGAGATCAAATATATGTTAGAATGCAATGCATGTTTTTGAATATGCATATATATATATATATATATATATGCATATTCATGACATACGTATATATAATATGCAATTACAACATACATATGAGGATAAATATATGTGTATATATATGTATATACACATGCATATAAATGTATGTATGTATATGTATACTTACTTGAATAATTGGATGGCCAGTCCTCACTGATTGTGCGGGCCCCAGCATAATCTCCACTTTTCGAAGACTTTGCTGGTTAAGCCACTGCAGTTCGCTGGAATCCCGAGGTCAGATTGGCCAAGTCGCAGCCCTTAGGGATCACAGGTAGATTTACCACCTCTCAGCCACGATGAGGCGGTGAACCGTTGGGGAGTATC